>JAWRVF010001910.1:13723-34078 GCA_036785485.1 Physcomitrellopsis africana | reverse complement strand
CAATATCTTAAGATTTATCTGTTCGATCAAGGAGAAATTTGGCATAATATTGGGAGACTTGGAGATTAAGCTATATAATAAATTTTAATTGAAGTTAATGATTACAAAAGGAGAAATTACTACTAGAATTTTTGCGTTAACTTTCAAGCCGGTGGCTAAGTGACATTAGTGTGGGATTTGATCAATTTTCCACAATCTGTAAGTTGGATTAGATTGAAACTTTTTGAACATATAAAAGGCTTATATTTGTATATTTGTGCAAAGTTTTATACTAAGTTGATAGTTAGATTAAAATTACAGCTTATTGAATTTCACTAATTGAAATTAAGACTTATATAGAGACTCTTAATTATTTGATTATAATAAGTAACAAAGCTTTTGGAATTTTTATGTGAATGAAGTTAAGACTTATATAGAGATTGTTGGTTGCTTGATTGTAACAAATAATAAAGCTTTTGGAATTTTTATGTGAATGAAGTTATCAAGAAGAATATTTTTAAGCACTTTGCATTGATTCAAGCACTCTTGTTATGATATTTGAATCATACCTTTTGTATTTGGACAAAACTTATTAAGGGTTCTTGAGTGTATATGAACTACAACTTTATCATCTACAGCCAAGTGCTTGGCGCATTCCCAAGCAAGACAACACATTATATGACAACGTATGAAGTTCTTAGCCAAGTTTTCATCAATATAACCTTTGAATATAGCCAACTTGTTTTGCAATAAATTGTGGATTGGTCCAAATAGTACTTCAACTCTTTTTTGAAGATCAATTGAATAATCATAAAGTCAATACTTTAGAAGAATATTTATATTTTTTTTTCAAAAATATCTTAGAAATCTTGATATTAGCAAGAAAAATCATATGCTATTTTTTTAGCATAAAAAATAAATGTGGCATATATAACAAAAGATGATCCTTCTTTTGCCGCATGTATGAAAGCTTTTGCACCTACTAGAAAGAATTTGAATATATTAGACTTATGTATTTTTATTTAATTAATAGATTTTTGGATTAAACTATGAAAAAAATTAAGATTACAAAAAGTCCAATATATGTGAAGATAATATTTTTTTAACTATGATAATTATAAAATAACTAGATTGGAAGTAAATCTAATTACATTAAATATTATTATGCTATTATGTCCTTTAGTTGCTACATCTAAAAGAATATTTTTATGAGGAATATCTTTAAATGACAACAAATGACCATCTATGACTTCTACATGTACGGATTTAGTTTTCTTAACTAAAAATATTTCTTATTTTTTGACAAAATCTTCATCTATGAAATAAATTAAGGTTTTTAAATTTTATAAGATAAAAACTTTGTAATTTCTAGGTTGTAAAGATATATCTATTATAAAATAAGAGAAGGGATCTGAGAAGAGAATAAAACCTTTATTAGGTAGTCTACATTATTTTAATTACACAATTCTTATTATAATTAGAAAAATTTGTTTTTTAATACATTGTCTTCTCTAGCAATCATGCTCCTCATTTTGTAGTTGTATTGCCTCTTCAATTAATGTTGACCAATGTATTTAGCTTCTCTACAATATTAGCATAAATCCTCTTGATAACATTGAATCTTTTCCTATTTACTAAAAAATTTAAAATATTATCATACTATAATCATTAATATTATATAAAAATCAAGTAAAATATAAAATATATTAATAAGTCTAGATGTGTATTAGAATAGTTAGTAGATTAAATAAAAGAGAGTTGGTATAAAAAACCTTATTTTGATTTTTTTTATTTAATTTTATTATGGCATTTAAATTATATAGGACCTAAATATTTAGTATGAAGCCTTGAGAGGAGATTGGGGGCCAAAAATAAAGAATTAAACTACTAAGAGGCTGAATTTGAGGAATAAAAAGCAAAGAATGGATGAATGAAGACAAAAAATGAAGTTCTTCATTCCTATTGGTTGATAGTTATGTCCAATAGAAGTTGAGGAGGCTATCTATAAGAAAAACAATAATTATGGCAACTTCAAAGAAGGTATTTAAAAATCAAAGACTAGGATTAAAAAGCTTATTTTTTGTATTATAATTTTGGTATAAAAATCAAGACATTTAGAATTTTTATAAAAGAGGAGTAAAAGCTTAAAGTTAAGTTATATAAATCATACCTACTATTACTTTGTTGAGGATATAAAAAATTGTATGAAAGCTTTTGAAAATTGGGAGGTATAATTAAAAAGATGATTTTAAGATCTAAATTTGATGTAGAAGAAGTGTAACTATTGAAGTACTAAAAAACAAGACATTAGAAGTCAAAGACAATAGATCAAATTTCAATGTAGTAAATAGACCATTTTATTGATAGTAATGGTTTTTGCCATATCTTAAGCTTCTGGACAAATTTTTATCTAAAAATTTCTAAGAAGATAAATTGTTATATAAAAAAGCTATACATCAAAGTTTTTGAGCATTTAGACATTTAATTTGTGAGATATGAAGAATTTAGTATATAAGTAATTATAAACGAAGATTTGAACCTATTGTTAAGATTTTGGCAATATCTAAAGATTGGTATTAAATCAATAATTAAAATTTATTGTAATAGTTTTTAAGAATATGTCAATACTTTATATGAATTTTAAGTAGAATTGGATAGTTGGATTAAAAGTTATGGATTATTGAAGTTTGAAAAAAATTCCCTTCTTACAGATAAATGAGGATTTAGAGTATTTTATTATATTTTGAATATTTTGTGATAATAAGACTTATGTATTAGATGTAATAGTCTTATTAAGAAGCTTTTTATGCAAATTTGGAAGTTTTGTTATTTTGGAACTTAGTTGAGCAATTAGTGGCAGTCGGACGCTTAGTGCTTTTTTGAGCTAAATTCTTTCTACCACAATATATTGGCACTTTTATTGAAAGAGCCTTGAGGCATTTATTATTCAATAAGTGAAGGTAGGAGGTCAAATTCTAAGAGTTGTATTACCAAGTACAATAGATGTTTAAGATTTATTTAGGACATTTGCTTAATTTTTGGTTGAGAAGTAACAAATGTAAGGAGATGACAACAACACCACAAAGACCTTACAAATAATAGTGGATAAGGTTTAATGGAAGAAACATTACTAAATTCTTAAAGATATTTACATATAAAATAGAGGTACATTAGGTTTTAAAATTAAAAATGACTACCACTTTTGACCTAATAGTAATTCCAAAACTTTGAAATAAAATACAAGAGTTGCATGGTGAAATTACATCATAGAACAAATTTGAGGAATTATTAAAAGATAAATTTTTTAAAGAAGACTCAGAGAGGATGATCAAAAGATCATTTTTAGAGTAGATTGAATAAAGGCTAGGGAATCAAATGCCTTCAAATAAATTGGTCAAGGAATTTAAAAAGAAGTTTGGCTAGTTATCATGCCTAAAAAGATAATTATTAGATTTTAGGAAGATTGAGTTATTCTTGCAAATAACTAATGAAAGCTTAGAAGATAAATTATTCATCTACTTAATTGATAAGACATTTGAGAGTGGATTTACAAACAATTGGAGATTGATGAAGGAGATAGTAGGACTTGTAGCTAAACAACAAAAGATTAAGACTTGTAGCTTGTCATTATGATTGGAACTAGTGTCTACCTCTTGACTCCAATGTTATCTCAAAAAATAATCAAATCTATTTAATATGATACTCTTGAGGAGATAATTAAGGACATACAAGATCTAAAGATAAAAATAACTAAATTGAAAAAAACTCAAATGGCAAACTCATCCAAGACATCCAAAGGCTTAAAGGGATTTATAGAAAGATGCATGTAGTGTGATAGTCTAAACCACAAGCAAGGTGAATGTGATATTTATGATATTGCAATCAAGGAAGGTATTATATATTTTAAAGAAGGCACAATAAGAATAAGAAGTATTGATGAACCTTTGAGAACCAATTTTGAAAAGGGTAGTATGAAGAAGTTGGTGGAGGAGTAAACATGCAAGAGTGGCACTATGCATGAAAAAGAAGCAAGGTCTTATTCTATTATAATTGAACAAAAAGTTGTTAAGGCTGTTTCTTCACCTGCTATAAAAGTCTTAATCAGAGGAGCTGAAGCTATCAAAAAGATGATTGGATAGAATGATTCAATTGATGTTAAGAGCATTAAAGCATTTTTGGATAGAAACCAACAAAATAATAATTTACATGATATAATAATTATAAAAAAGAGGAATAGAGCTATTCATGAGGAAGATGTTGTTAAGCTTGCAAGTAAGAAGAGGTCTTCAAGGAATAAGGAAGCTTTTTAAGAGACAAAATTAAAAAAAATGCCTTCTTTTGTTTATCCTAGTGATACACTATTACTAAATGAGTGGTAGAAAAAGGACAAAGAGAAGAAAAAATATGATACAAGCAAATTCAAAGATAAAAATCTTGCCTACAATCTATAGTTTGACATTAAAATATCTATAGATATGAAGAATATTTAAAAAAAAAAGATTTTGGATGCCAAAATTGAATTTATTTTAAAAATAGCTCTTAATATAGTAAAGAGGGGTTTTCATGAGCTAATTATTTATATAATAAAGAAGAAGAAGAAAATGATAGCTCAAGCTATTATAGTAGAAGTATTAGATATTTGTATGATATTTGTATAACTAAAGATGAAGAAAAAGAGATAAGACCACTATTTGCACAATTTACAACACTAGAGTTTGGAAGCATGATTGATATAGAAGGCATGGCTTAAATAAATCATATCAAGGATATAGAAGGATATCAAACAAAGTACATATTAATATAATCTGACAATAAAAAGAAAATTATACAAGAAGCACATGTTATCATTTCTTTAAAAGATGATAGTGATGAAATGGGAAGTAACTACTATTCAATTCCTTATTATGTTAGAGCTACTACAAAGACACAAATAAAATTGGAAGATGTTAAGGATTTAATATTGATTTTAATTGATTATAGATCTGAAATCAATATCATGTCCAAGTAGATATGTGAGAAGAACAAGTGGCCAACTAATATCAACCATAGGTAGATAATTAGAATTTTTTTCAATATTGGAGTTGACATTAATAATTTCTTCAATATTTGCATTGCTTTGATATATTTTTTTTTCCATTTAAAATGATAACCTTTGCATAATAATTCATACAATAGATCCGCTATATGAGCATAGTGAGGAATCCAAATATGATAGAATATACATGCATCCAAAAACCTACGCACCTCCATTAAAGAACTGCAATCTTTTATTCTCTTGATTGCATCAATCTTAACTGGATCTGATTTTCTTCTATAAAATCCACATAAATGTCTAACAATTATATCTTCTCATATTCCAAATATAGATTTTATATCCAATAATATAAGATGAATTCTCTCAAGTCGAGTCAATATCTTTTCATAATCTTGTATATAATCAACAACATACTTGCGACACCCCCTCTTATTTAAAATTTCTTCCTTATCATCTTCTTTGCACCCTTTAATAGAAACATCATCTAAAAAAGGCATAGTCTTCTCAAGAATAAAATCCCTCAATACCTTGTTCATCCTGTTCATCATATGTGCAATTGAATTAGTAGCACCTTGAAGAAGAGTACACATTCTAATCAATCCAAGTGGCGTTCTCATTGTTGTCATGTTTGTACTCTCTTTTACAAGTTGAAATTGGTCATAATCTAAACACAAGTCACCTATTGAATAGATTGCCCTTCCTGCAAATGCTTCAGCAAATTCATCTATTATCGATCCAATTCCTATAATCTAGATAGTCACTGCATTTATTAGCTACATATCTTGAATAAATCATAATGATTCATTTTTCTTAGGCACTGTAAACCATCGGCTAGAATATGGTGCAAAAGAAGGCTCCAAAATCTTCATCTTCATCTTTTCTTTCAATAATTCCACCAAACTTGGTAAATGCATCCTTGGCACTGGAATTGGCCTCAAATTCCAAGGTACATGTAATATAGTGAAAATAACCATTGGAGTTACAATATTTGGATCCACACACCTAATTTCATGAGACTCAAAGGTAAATGACTTATCTTCTTTTGCTAGCATTTCTTTGAAGCATGGCAATAAAGAACCATCAAAACCAATCTTCAATTCTTCAAAAGTCTCTTCAGTAAACTTATGTCCAATATTCCTTAAAGCCCTTAAGCTCTTTTTCTTTAATGCTTCTTCTGTCTGTTCTTTACAGTCTTTTGGCAAAGGTCCAGCAACGGATTTTACCTTCTTATCTATTGTCTTATATTTTGTTTCAATCATAACCTCTAGTATTTAAAAAAATTCAATCATATCATAAACTTCTTTTGAATGAATTTGTATAACTTTATCATCGTCACTTGATCTAATAGATGCAATCAATTCCAAAGGATCTTCCAATCCATTTTCTTCATAGATATCAATAATCTTTTCATTATCTTCTAATATTTTTAATCCATGCAATTCTTTTTCAATATCACATAATCTTTTTCTCTCATTTCTTTTCAAATACTCAATCTTCTTATATATAATACTTCTATTCTCAAGAATGCCAATAAATCTTGTATCAAAGGTACATATATCTTGCGAGAGTACCTTCCCTTTTGTACCTCCATAATCCCGCTTTATAGTGGTACTCCTCAAAAATTTGTAAATTCTTCAATAACTCTTGGCAATGGTTTCTCTCTCAATCTATCTCGATTGTGTTCATGATTTGGAGGAATACTCAAAAATTGTACTGCCCTTCTTCCATCTTCACTATGAATTTGTGCATAAGGTGATCCATTATCAAGTACCTTTGTTTCTATTCGAGTTGCAATAATATAGGGTTGTCCCAATTTAAGAGGATAAGTTGCATCTTAAATAAAGAAATTTTGTTCTATTGTAACATCACTAATCTTAATCTTTATATCCGAGCAAGTACCATACAACTCACCTTGTGTATTATTAGCTGTCCGTATTACCTATCCATGCTCCATATCAATTGGCCACTTTTGTTTCATGTAAAGATCCTTAGACATAAGATTTATTTTTGAACTATGATCAATCAAGGCAACAACTAGTTCATCCATATCTCCAATCTTTATTAATGCTTCTATAGTTGCTTTAGCTCAATGCTTTTGAATATAATGACTCAAAAATTCTTTCTCCTTATCATTTGGATCATCAAAGCGTACTTTTTGATTATAACTCCTTCTTCCACTTGTTGATTGTTTGCAACAATTACCAATTTCATCTTCTTCATCCTCACATATATGTACATCAATAGCATGATTTGATCTAGCTTCACCCATTAATTCCCTCTTTCACTTAATGCTGTCAATAATAATATTGTGAAATTCTTTCTTTGCAATACCTAATATTTTCTTCAATGTAAATTCAATTTTAGCATTGAAGACACGTTCTTCAAGCACCCCCTTTAAATCTATTGCTGCTTCAATATTAGAGAGAAGTTTCTAAGTTTTTAACTTACCTTTTTCTCCTAAGTCCTTTGATTTTTCTTTTGAAGATATTGAAGCATCTTTTATTGATAATTATTGTGAAGCCATCTCATGAGCCTTATCTCTCCAAGTCTGCCTTTTGAAAGAGTTTCCTTCTCTTATGTCATTAGAATCTTGTCTTCTCTTTTCTTTTATCAAGGCTTCATGTTGATTTTTAGCAATATAGGCATGTATTGATAAGGCTTCCACAGGATCCTCCCAATCCGTAGTTCCACAAATTATTACAGTAGTCCTCAATAAAGCTTCTTATGGCATCTTCTTCTTATGTATTGTAGAAATAACAGAAGACTAAATCCCACTTGGTTCAATATTTTTAAAATTTTTTTGCTTGGCATTGTCATCCACCCTAATATCATAACTTATAATTTCTATTACTACAATCCCATTTGCTGTTAAATAATCTTTAATCAATGCTTTTATACCTCCCTTACTAAAGTTGGTTTTGAAAAAATCACTAGTATCCTTTCATGCCATCTTTCCATCTTTCCAAAAAATAATACCTTATTGGACTATTTTATTGAACTCACTACAATCCTTTTGAGAATAGGAATCATCATCACACCAGATGCATCATTGCATATATCCTTGCTTAAAAGTAGATTTTGGATTCATTGCAGAATTCTTCTCCTCGAGCCTTGCAAATTTAATTTGGAGATCCCGCATCCCGCTGTTGTAGTAAGAGTCTTAGTCCTAAGAAACACTAGATCTTTTGTGCCTCTAGTTTTTCAAGTACAAGATGAGATTCATAAAAGTTTATAAAATTGAAGAATTTACATAAAAAATATACTTTATTAATCCTAACATATTCTGCATTTAGAGACCTGCCCTCAATCTCAATCATAAATCCTAGGATATCATATTAATTGAAGCAAAATTTAGACACAAGGTACTTAAGGGAGTAAGGAAGCAAACCCCAAAAATATTTTGATCATAGCTATTGTGGTTAGGGAGAACCACATTGTCAAAGTTACCCCTCCTTGCAGCCTTCAATTCTGGACCCCCTTTGCTTCACACCTTCATTGCTCTTTATTAAAGAGGATCTAAGTGTTGAAATTTGGTAGGCTCATAGCTTGTTGTAAGTTGTAAACACCCTCCAAATATTGCTCCAAAAGTCCTCTCCAAACTTGAGTTATAGGTTCCATACTTCTTCTTTAATTTTGCCTTCTAACAACTCTAGATCCAACCACAATTTTCCTTATAATTCCTTGAATATAACTCCAATGGCAATCAAATTTTTACACAATCTAATAAACTTATATATCTACAACTTCTAATAAATTTTTCTCATAAAACTATTTTAATGACAAAGATATGTTCCCTCGAACTTTGTAGATTTGGAAATAGACCCTTGTCACTTTGAAAGAGCATAACATTTTATTTATAAAGCAAATGAGTGTCAAAATTGTGCTCATCTCTTCTTTAACTTACATAGATTATATCTACTAAATGTTACTCTCAAATTCATCTTATAATTCTCTCTATACATAAAAAATCCCACACACATATACTATCCATACAAACCCCAATCCTGCCTTCACCCTATTTCTCTTTTCATCCCAACCTGGTTACAATTTCACTCATAACTCCGTGCTTAGAGATCATATTGACTTGAGATTTTGACACAAAGTATTTAACTCTATAAGAAACAAAAACCCAACAAATTTTGCTACTAAAGTCCAAGTGGTTTCCAAGAACTACGGCCCGAAATTTAATAACCCTTACTGCCCTAGTCTTAGACACTTACAACTTTGACGACTCATATCTCCTTTGATACTTAATCAAAAGATATGAGATTTATCTCTATGAGTTTTTTATCTTGTCTACTACAAAAATACTGAAAATCGTACTTAAAATCCTCCTAAAGCTTCCTCTACACACAAAAACATATACTGCCTGTCAAAAAAATCCTATACCTTCCAAAAAAACTCTCCCCCTTCTCTCTCACAACCCTTCCTTGTCATCTCCCTCTTGGTCTTCCTTATCCTCTTGGTCAAAAAGACCTCTTAGTCCATGTCTTTTTCACTTCCTCAACCTTTTTCTTTGGACTAACTTGAAGAAATTTCACTTTTCAAGATAAATTTCCATTCTATCTTCTTACTACTAATTTTTTATCAACCTTTCTTTTAATTTTAGTCCAAAACATATAAGTTTAGATCTAAGAGAGAAGAAAATAAAGGTAAAGTAGATCTAAGATAAATAGAAAAAAACCTAACAAGTAAAAAGAAACAACTTAGATTAGATTAGAGATAAAAAAAAGAAAGAGCTACATCCTGTATTTTTTCATCATTTCTTCTTCTAATCTTAATCTTTTTATTTTAATACATTCTTTTATGTCTTTCATACTATGTTTTAATTTACAATACGACACCGCATATAAGTTCTTCAATCTCCATATCTTCTTTCTTTGATGTAGTTGTTGAAGATTGAACAATAGATACCGTTAATCGTAAAGTGGGTACTGGAGCTTTTGGTATCTGCACCATTCTTTGGATATAACCCCTGTCCTTCTTCATTTCCTTTTTTACCAGCAACCCTACTACATCTTCAATTTTTTTCTATTTTATTGTCAATCCTTCATCCTCTTCTTTATCTTCAAGAAGAATTTCTAATCTTTCTTGCAATTGTCCATCTGCTGCTCAAAGAAATAATTTAACCTTATTTTTTTTCAAAGTTATCTTTTCTATTTTTGAAAATCAAGAATACTATCTCTCAAACTTTCTTAATAATTCAGTAGCTTGTAATTTCTTATTAGGATGCTCAATCCATTCTAAAAATGATTTTTTAGTGACTCAATCAGAGTCTTCTAAGAAATAATCATCTCTCAACGCATGAAAGAATCACTTCCAATAGCTTCCAAATTGCTTTGTAACCGATTTTACATGTTCTCTTATCTCCGACATCATAGCAAGTTCAAATAATAAAATCATATTCCTTTCAGGAACTTGATTCAATTCCATTTCTCGCATATAATACCTCAAATATTTAGATATGTCCTTTTCATTAAAGTGGTCAACTTTGTTAACCACTGCTTGCAATGTTTTGATTGCCAAAGCCTCTTTGTGATCTTTGCCCTGTTAATGTTGCATAATTAATGTAAAAGCTTGAAATATATTTATAATATTTGGATCTAGATACATATCTTGTCTACCAAAAGAAAATCTACTTGAAGCTCTACTTGAAGATCCACTTGATGCACCATCCAAAGCTCCAGCAATAACTCCAAAATCCACCTTCTTGCTTTCTTGTGCCATTAATTCCAAATAATCAAATAAATTCCAACCTTCCACCCCAAACTTTCACGTTGGATTCACCACTTATGTCATATAATGTGTTGTTTGCTTTGAGAATGCATTGGGCACTTGGCTATGGAATGTAAGATTGTGTTTATAAAAAATATAAAAAACCCTAATAGATTTCACTCCATATAAGAAGAACAAAATCCAAATTTCAATATAAAAGTGTTTAAATCTGATATAAAGTGCTCAAAACACTCTTATTAGTAATGTCAACTACACATAATTCTAATTGTTCTATTACCTTCACAATAAAGCAATTTAGATTTTCTTCCCAAGTCTTAATCTTAGTTAGTGAGCTTCAAAAAGCTATAATCCCTAATTTGACCATCCACTTGATACAAAATATTTCATACAAAGACCACTATAAGTTATCTATATGCTCAAAAAATTTCAGCCTAATCCAACTTACAAATTGTAAGATAATCACAAAATTCTACACTAGTATCTCTCGGCCTCTTACTCAAAGTTTGATGCAGATATGCCAGCAATAACTTCTCCTTCTTCAACTATTAACTCTAGCTCAAACTTGGCATATAGCTTGATCTTTACTTCTTTTAATACTGTGTCAATTTTCACCTTGTTTTGATTGATAGATCTCTAGATATTGTAAAACTACTAATCAACTTCAAATTGCCAACTTCCGATACCTTATCGTACTAATGAACAAATATCTCCCAGCTGCATTATTAGATTGTTACAAGATTTCTTGCACTTTTAGCTCACCTAATCAACCAGATATTTTCTAATTTTCAACCATAGATGTTGCACCAATCGTACAAAGCAATAAAAAGTACTAGCGCAAACTTTCTTACATAAAATCCCAAATTGTCAATATAAACCTTGAATTTGAATAACCATTGCTCCATCCTCACAAACCCTACGAAAGCAAACTTTTTGCTTCTAGAACGAGCTCAAAATCCTCTCCCAAATCCTACTTGACAATCTCCAAATGCCCCAAATTCTTGCCTTCAGTGGTCGTTTCTGTGGCTAGAGGTCTATCTTAGATCCTATCTCATACTCGGTCATCCCCTGGATATTAATTCAACTTATTTTAAGGATATTTAAACTTAATCCTATCCTCAATTCAATTATGATCTTTATCATATTAAATTTTTATCTCCTTTATTCTTTCTTTATTGACTTATGATTTTTTTAAAAGCCATGAACCGGTTTTTACAACCTAGAAGAAAATTTTAATAACTAATTTTTATCTATTAGCTATTAAAACAAGAATTGTTCTAAGAGGCTTTCATAAATCTTTTCTTAAGTATCTTTAGTTCCTTATGAACCAAGATAACTAAGTATTAAATAGGATTTATCCTTATTCATATTTTTCACTATATGAACGTATTACAACACCACAATACAACAAGAAGATCCTAACAACTCTAATAGAATCCTAAATAACTTCCATTAAATCTTAACAATATTAATCAAGCTTTGATCCAATCTTAAAGAAATTACAAAAGAAGAATAAATGAATCATACATTAATCATAAAAAAAATAATATATAAAATGATAATTTTTAAAAATATTAAAAATAGAAACCTAAAAATCAGAATCAAATCTTGATCAAATTCTAAGTCAAACGTTGGTCAAATCCTAAATCATACCTTGGTCAAATCCTAAGTCAAACCCTGGTCAAATTCTAAGTCAAATCCTGGTCAAATTCTAAGTCAAACCTTGGTCAAATCCTAAGTCAAATCTTAGTCAAATCCTAAGTCAAATTGTAGTTAAATCCTAAGTCAAATCCTAATCAAATCCTAAGTCAAACCTTGGTTAAATCCTAAGTCAAACTTTGGTCAAATCCTAAGTCAAAACTTAAATCAAATCCTAATCCTAATCAAATCCTAATGAAATCCTAACCAAATCTTAATAAATTCTAATCAAATACTAAATCCTAAATCCAAATCCTTATTAAATCCTAATCAAATTTTAATCTTAATAAAATTCTAATCAAATCCTAGTCAAATTCTAATTCTAATAAAATTCTAATCAAATCTTAATCAAATACTAATAAAATCTTAATCAAATACTAATAAATCCTAATAAATTGTAATCAAACACTAAATCTTAAATCCAAATCCTAAATCCTAACCAAATCCTAACCAATTCCTAAGGTGATCAAAATGTTGGATTGACCTTGGTTTCACAAATCTTTGGAATGATTTAACTCTTATATTGTTTCTCTCTTGCTACCTCTCCTTCCCCCTCAAGTTGACTTAAGAATATTAAGCTAGTTTATGATAGATTTGAAAAGGAGATGGCAACTAGAAGGAATATATGTGGAAGATATCCTATCTCTTCATTTCCTAATCAAGAATTCTACCAACCTAGATAATAAAGTATTTGTGCTACAAATAGGGACAAAATCCAACTAGAGCCATCTTCCACAAGAATGTGAGTCCCACCAATGGATCTTAATTGGTGTATTGATTAAAAATATAGTCTTAAGTCATTTAGTTATAAAAATATGATGGTTAGAGAGTTTTTTTTTACTTTTTAAATATTTATTAGAATTTAAAAGTATCTATAAATATAAAAATCTTATTAGAAGAAAAGTTACAAAAATAGAATCTCAATAAGTCTTGGAGGTAATTATTTTAGTTGTTTAGTATTTTTATTTATAATTAAGTATTAAGAGTTAGTTATTGAGACCAATGTCTACATTGGCCTTCTAACTACATGTATTATTCATTAAAAACCTATAAATATTACTTAGTAGGTAGAAGAAGCATGAGGAAGAAATCTCACGTCTTTTTAATTATTTTTGTAGAAAATAGGATTTTGAGTTGATTTTTGTTGATTTTATTATTATAAAAAATTTCCAAGGTAGAATAAAGTAGTCTTAAATTGATATTATCATCTTAAAAATATTATAGAGATTTTTAGAATTTATTTAGAATTTATTTAGAATTTATTAAGAATTTTTAGAACAATTTTGAAGACTTTGGTAAAAATAAGTTTTACCACCTTGGGAGCCATTATGAAGAAATGAAGCAAGATTTGAAGCCCATACAAGGTTCTTATGCTAGTAGGGTGTTTTTGAACACCATGGTGAAGTCAAAAATGCAAAATTATTAGTTCTACTAGTATAAAATAGGAGGACCAGTAGCTAATATAGTCCTTGTAAGAAGGGAGGTGCACAAGTCCCATATGGGTTGTGGCACCTTGGATGTAGGTAGGAGGATAAGAATAAGGCCTCGTGGCCCCTCTAAGACACCCATATATACTACTTGTGAGCCTTGGTGAGTGAATCTTACCTTCCTAAGGAAGAAAAGGGATGGTGCTACCAAAACTGAAAATTATTAAAGAAAAAGATCTAAGAAGTCCCAAAACTTAGCATTAGCAAGGATTGCACACAAAGAGAATTGTGGAGTAAGATAACTCTTACTTATAACTTCCTTTACTTATAGGTTGTTGCCCTAATAGACAACTTCCATCCTTTGTCTCTTACATTCATCCAATCTATTATTAAGACATCCTTTTACATCTCACCTACCATTAAGACATCTCTTAGCATATTTTTTATGCTCTTATCTATTCTCAAGGCTATTTTCCTTATGATTCATCCATGGGATAGTCCTTCTACATCTCAAGAGTCAATCCTTTGACCATTAATAACTTATTCTTCTATTATCTATTTTCTTCAATACTCCCACTTTCCTATTGGTCAAAGGCTTTTAAATCTAATGTCTTTGTCAACATGTGATGTCTATCTTTCATTAATGTAAGCATGTCTTCTATAGCATGGCAATCGCTCATCTTTCAATCTCTTTCCTTATAGAATAATAATTAATGTCCTTCAAAACTTGTCTATATTAAATTGTCTCTATTGTAATATGACTTATTGGCATATATTCCATCATCATTATGGACCTTGCAATTATTTTTGTTTCTTAAAAGTCTATGATGTTGCTCTCACTCCTCAAAAAATATATATAAGCCGTTAATGACCTTGTATCATTTGCATCTTAAATAAAGTGTTGTTTGTCTTTTTGCATAAATCCATTTAATTATCATCTTCTAACACATCATTTAAAAAAAGCCATCTTCATATCTATTTGATGCATTTCTAAGTCTATTGAACCAATTGAAGCTCAATTTGATGGAAGTTGAATCAATTTTCATATTCCATAATTCAAGAGAGATTTGTAATTGTCTTACATGCCTTCTCCTACTTTATAGCATCCGTGGACTTTATTGTATTATATAATGTCATTCAATCAGCAACAAATACAACATTTGCTTGTTTTTCACTCACTTGAGGAAAGATATGATTCTTCTATTATTCACAAAGTGGTTTCTTTTCTTTCAAAAGATACCTACTTTCATTTAAAGAAAAAGATTCACCTTATGGCATAATCTTCATTTATCTTAATACTTATCTTTTTTCATTCAAAAGTATGTAATCTTCATCATCATCATCATAATCCTTCACATCTTCATTTTTTTCTAATTTGACTTTATCAACTATTGAAGCTTTCATCTTTTCATTCTTTTATCGCTTTTCATGTTCATTCATACTTCCACCATCTTCATTTTTTTCATTGCTCGTTTTAACAATTATAAAAGCTTTCATCTTATCCATCTTTTTAAGCTCTTTTTTTTGGTTCACATCTCCATTATCTTTATTCTCTTTATCTTTTTCTTTCTTTGTTATATTTGAAGATGAGTCCACAAACACACCATTATTCTCACTTGGACACATCTCCAAGTGCTCACAAGCACTTTTATGCTCCAAAAATTCAACATCACAATTTTTGATGATCTTTTTGGTTTTCAAACACATTAGCCTATATGCCTAGGTACCTTTTCAATATCCTAAGAATATACACTTAGTACCTTTTGCATCAAGTTTGAACTTCATACAATCTTGTATCTTTGCATATACAATGCATCCAAAGATTCTCAAATGTGAAATACAAGGTTGTCTCCTACTCCAAATTTCTTGTGGTGTCATTGATGTACGAACACTTGTTGGATACTTATTCCTTGTATATGCTGCATTCACCACAACTTTTGTTCAAAAGTCATAACGAAGGTTTTAAGCATGAAGCATGTTTTTTGCCATCTCTACAATGGTTCTATTTGCCCTTTTAATAACACCAATTTGTTGTAGAGTGTATGGAGTAGTTGTCTATCTAGCAATTCCTTCATTCTTCAAATAAACATCAAATTGCTTAGACATGTATTCACCTCCATTGTTCATACGCAACACCTTGATCTTGCACTCACTTTGTTTTTCAACAAGTGCTATAAATTCCTTGAATTTCCAAAAGCACTCACTTTTAGCTTTAAGAATGTAAATCCAAATCTTTCTTAAAAAATCATCAACAAAAATGAAGAAATACCTTGTTCCTCCAATACTTGTAATCTTCATAGATTCACATACATGAGTTGAACAATCTTCAATAATTTTGTAGCACGTTGTCATATTGTGACATGACTATATAGTAAAAATATGATACAAAAAAATAATATTTTAATTAATATTCTATTATCATGGTTCAACAAGCATTCAATATATTTTTACAAGGCTTTTATAAAAGCCTCTAATCCTATTTTTTTGATTTAATAGCTAATAGATAAAGGTTAGTTAGCAAATTTACCTTCTAGGCTATAAAAATTCTTATACTGCCTTAGAAAGGCCATAAATTAATAAAATCAATGTAAAAGAGGTAGATGATTGGTATGGTTGATATTAGGATTAAGTTGAAGATACAATCAAACTAAATAACCCTTAGGATAGATTAGATTGATACCTAGAGGTTGACCGTTTGTAAAACAGGGTCGAAATCAGACCTCTAGCCATAAAAACGACAACCTAGGGCAAAGTACAAGGGATTTGGATGATCAATGATCAAGATTAGAGAGCTAACTTTAAGCTCAATGCAAAGGCAAAAAGCTTGCTTTCATAGGATTTGGGATCACTTTGCAATTGTTATTCAAAGTCAAGGTTTATATTGGTGATTTAAATTTTATATAATATATATAGGACTAACACTGTCACCTAGTTTGTAAAATTGGAATAACATCTATAATTCAAAATATGGTATTTTTTAGATGATTAAGTGCACTAAGTGTATACAAATTTTTGTGTTAATTTAATTGTGTGGTTTAGAGATATTTAGGTTTTAATACAAAGGATTGTCAGAAAAAAGGTAGTTTAGGATTGGATAGGATTTCTATGATATCTAAACATCTATTAGTTGGAATAATATGAAATTTGGCACGGTATTAGAAGACTTGAGAACCAAGTTATACACGAAATTCAAGCTGAAGTTAACAATTGAAGAAGGAGAAATCACTATTGAAATTATAAAAATGTTCAAATGAAAATATTTGAAAAAAATTATCTTAGAAATATAAATAATAGAAAAGGAGGTAGAAAAAAATCAAAAGGTGTTAATATTGCCTTTTATAGAAGTAACTTCTAATTGCTTTGTATGGCCATAAATAAAACAAAACAAAGTAGATAAAAAAAATAAACAATATAGGCATCTTTAGAAAAGAATTGAAAATAGATTTCAAAAAAATTTACTATAAATTTCTAAGAGTTGATACCCGAAGAGGGTGGATTATGAACCTAGGTCAAAATCAGATCCCAAGGCACAAAACAGCATGCCTATGGCAAATAAAGGGCTTTTTGGCAAATTAAAGAGCAAGATTAGAAAGTTGACTTAAGAGATTTTACATAGGATTTTGATTTGGAGTGATTTGGATCAAAACTAATTTTGTAAGAGCTTTGCAAAGTCAGGGTTGTTTTGGGAGACTTTAGGTTTTATAAAATAAATTAAGATTTATGCTTTAGGCAATTACAAAAGTTTTATAGTAGATCTATAGCTAAAATTTTGTAGATTGGTTGGTTTTGTTGTTGTCAATCTATGCTATAATTTTGAGCTTAATTTAATAGTTTAACTATAAGTAATTGAGGTCTAAGTAGGTTAAGGTCTCAAGAATTGGATTTTGAAGGTTACTTAGGATTTTGCAGATTTTGAGCAATTTGCTAGTTGGATTTGAATAAAATTTGTATTTGCAAATAGAAAACTTAATTTTCTACACTTATATATAATTTGAAAGCAATTGAATAGTGAAAACAAGAAGTTTAGATACTAGAATATTAGCATCAAGATTAGAGAAGGAGGTCGACCGACACCCGAGCAGATTTATAGGTTTTTTTTTTTCTTTTTGGTATACTTGATCTTTTTCAAACTTAATGTTTTTATTGCCAACTTAGTTGTTAAGGTGTGTATAAATTTTCAATCAAGATTAATGATTTATTTGGTAGTTATTAAGGTTCTAAAACTGCCTTAGAAATTGCTTAGGATTTGGTTAGGATTTGGTTAGGATTTAGGATTTGGATTTAAGATTTAGTGTTTGATTAGGATTTATTAGGATTTATTAGTATTTGATTAAGATTTTATTAGTATTTGATTAGGATTTGATTAGAATTTTGTTAGGATTAGAATTTCATTAGGATTTGATTAAAATTTAGATTTAGGATTTAATATTTGATTAAGATTTATTAGGGTTTGATTAGGATTTCATTAGGATTTGATTGGGATTAGGATTTGATTTAGGTTTTGACTTAAGATTTGACCAAGGTTTGATTTAAGACTTAACCAAGGTTTGATTTAGGATTTGATTAGGATTTGACTTAGGATTTGATTAGGATTTGACTTAGGATTTAATGAAGGTTTGACTTAGGATTTAATTAGGATTTGACTTAGAATTTAACTAAGGTTTAATTTAAAATTTAACCAAGATTTGATTTAGGATTTGACCAATGTTTGACTTAGGATTTGACTAAGGTTTGACTTAGGATTTGACCAAGGTTTGACTTAAGATTTGACTAGGATTTGACTTAGGATTTGATCAAGGTTTGACTTAGGATTTGACTAGGATTTGATTAGGATTCGACCAAGATTTAATTAAGATTTTTAGATTTCTATTTTTAATATTTTTAAAAATTATCATTTTATATATTATTTTTTTTATGATTAATATATGATTCATTTATTCTTCTTTTGTAATTTTTTTAAGATTGAATCAAAGCTTTGATTAATATTGTTAAGATTTAATGGAAGTTATTTAGGATTCTATTAGAGTTGTTAGGATCTTGTTGTTGCGTATTTCTTTTTTATCTTCCACAGTTAGGTACCTAGAGCATTTTCAAGCAAGACTTCACGTATTATAACAACGTTGAATTGCTTGCTTCCAACACACTATAATTCACTACGTCATCTATCACGTTCAAACCTTTGACAAAAGAAACACAAGCACATCATTTGACTGATCTATTTCTATTTGAGCGATTCCACTCACATAATATACAAGTAAATTTAGGTCTTGTATAGAAAAATTATATACTAGATTAATTATTAAACACAATCTAAAAAACTTAAATTAAAATTAACATATCTTTTGTGATTTTACACAAACTAGAGCACAAAAAGGTGCCTCTAACATAAAAGCAAGCAAAAGATAATACTTTCTTTTATCAAACATAATACAAATGATAATATATCCACATGAAGGATATTTACTAAAATAACTTGTTGCCATAAAGAATATTTACATAATTGTACACAAGGATATCAAATCAAATCAGTTCTTCTATTCAAAACATATATACAAACACCAAAATACCATAAACTATAGTTCTACATTCAACATAAATATTTGAATATAATGTTAGTGAAAAAAAAAACAACATCCAATTAATTTAAATGATTCAATCAACACCTAGAATATTAAGACTCCTTGTAGTTACATTGGTATACACTAGCAAACTTGTTGTCATCCCGGAAAATATTGCCAATGATTTCTCTTAAGTTGTTTATATGAGGCATAAAATAATCTTTCAAGTAACAATAACACCAACTACAAGGTTGAGGGTTGAGGATTTAGGATGTCAATGAGGTCATACGCCAAAGTGAAATGGAGAGTTTTATAAAGCCATGATGGTTGCATAGCTCATTACACTCTGTTATTCTTCTCCTTTTTTCCTTACCAAAGCTTATATGAATGCATAGCATGTATGTGTGCGGTTCTTTTGGGGCCCTTTTCCCCTTCCCCTTCCCCTTCCCCTCCACCTCCCTTCCATCTCTTGTATCACAGTGCTTTGTGTTGTGTGTCTCTTCCTCCTCTAATTTCATCCCAATCTTACCTTGTCCCCTCTCTTGCTATTCCATCATTCCCTAGTCATCAATTGTGCCCCAATTGTTGTCATGTTGTGACACAATTATATAGTGAAACTATGACTAAAAATGATTTTTCAATTAAAATTCTATTATCTTAGTTCAACAAGAATTCAACATATTTTAACAAGATTTTTATGAAAGCCTCTTAGTTTATTTTCTTCACTTAATAGCTAGTAGATAAGAATTAGTTAGTAATTTTATCTTCTAGGCTGTAATAATTCTTTTACTGCCTTAGAAAGGCCATAAAATGATAAAAATATGATAAAAAGAATAAATTATTAGCATGATTGATACTAAGGTTAAGTTGAGGATAGAGTTAGGCTATAAAATTCCTAGGATAGGTTGGATTGATATCCGGGGAT
>JAWRVF010001910.1:0-13713 GCA_036785485.1 Physcomitrellopsis africana | reverse complement strand
AAGCTTCTTCCAAGGGCATTAAGCTTGTTGCCATAGGATTTTGGATGACTTTGCAATCATTGTTCAAAGTCACGGTTTGTATTGGTATTTTGGATTTTATATAAGACAATGATGGCTTGCATTCTTGAGTGATTCGTACAATTTATATGGGATCTATAGTTCAAAATTTGATATTATCTAGATTGTTGGATGTACTAAGTATTTACAAATTTTTTTATTAATCTAATAATGCAATCACCATTGGAATTTCTGCATCAATTTTTAAGTTGGTAGCCAAGTATCATCATTGCGGTTTTTGGACATTTTCTTGCAATTTGTAAGTTGGATTGGGCTAAATTTTTTTTGAGCATGTAGAATGCTTATACCAACATTTGTGTGCAAAATTTCATACTAAGTGGACGATTAGATTAAAAGTTATAGCTTGTCAAAACTCATTGATTAGGATTAGGGCTTTGCAAAGAAAAATAAAAATTGCTTAATTATAAAAGAAACAAGGCTATTGGGGTATATGTATGGTTGATGTTACTAAGAGGAGTGTTTTTAAATACTTTTGAATTGAACTTTGAATTATATTCTTCATACATGGGTGAAACTTATTAGGATTCTTGATTATTTGCAAACACAACTTTACCTTCTACAGCTAGGTGTCTGGTGCATTTCCAAACAAGACAACACGTAATATGACATCATATTTGTACATAGGTCTCTTCATGTTCTTACTCATGTTGGCAATTAGATAGGTTGGTCCATGAGTTAGAGTTCTAATATCAATTTGATCACTCCTTTGAAATCACCATGTCTTATCACGTGACAAATTTGAAGTTGATCAAGTTTTTTCCTTGTAGAAAAAAAATATTCCAATTGCTAGATGCCATCTAGTAAGTCAAAGTTATAAACCTCTGTCTTTGAAAATACAATGTAATATAATACAATGCATAGACATTAATACCTGATTTTCACTCCCCTAGTTTTTTTCCTTGTGATGGAAGAATATCCTTTCTCTCTACACACCACAAGGCTCTTATATGAACAAAGATCCTCCCTCTTTTTATATCCCCCCTCTCCTCCTTCTTGCAATACATTACTTTGAATTGCGTTATTGGATAGAAAAAAATTACCTTGGGAAAATGCCCAGTTCCTAGCTGCTACTGAACTAGCAGAGAACATGAAAAGAAGCCGTGCAAGTATCTTCTATACTTATATTATATTAGAATATAATCCTTATACAAAAATAGAATATAATTCTTATATAAAAATAGAATATAATTCTTATACAAATATTTGTATAAAAATAATTAATAATCCTTGATATAATACTTGTATAAATACTTATATAAATACTTGTACAAATATTATGTATAATACTTATAAAATACTTATATAAATACTTGATGTAAATATAAGTATATACACTTATATAATAAGTATAAAAAAAATATGTATATACTCAAGTATACCTCAAATACAATAGCATATGAAGAATACAAGTTATACAATAAGCTGAAACTAATTAAATCACTAAAAATTCATCCAAAGGTCAAATCAAGTGTGCTTATAGCCTATAGAAAGCTAATAACTCATTATAAAACATATCACAATTTCACAAATATATATCTTATCATTTAAAAGTTATGGCTAAATGAAATAAGCACTAAAATTTCCCAGCAAATACAAAGGTAGCAAAGCTCCTCTTCACTTCAGTCTTTGTTGTGGTTGCTAACCTTCTCCAAATTAGACATGCAATAGCTTTTTAGAAAGCTCACTTCATCATCTGACTTTTCTTAAAATTTTACATGTATACCTCTCAAATTTCATATTTTATAGCTAGTCGAATCTACTCCTCAAACCCTAGCAACAATTTAACCTCTTGACACTTCACAATTTATAAGCCTTTCGTAGAAGCTTTAAATGCATTGATTTTTATTTTTATAAAAAGCTTGAACAAGCTAATATAAGCACTTAAATTATCAAAAAGATTGAAGAGATAGTCCGACTTGGGTGGTTGAACAAAGTCTCTACCCTTCTTCATCAGGTGGCAACAGACCCTTTCCCACTCTCAAGCTCACAACTTTCTCTTTCCAACTCCAAATGCTACAAGAAATAGCTTGATAGAAAGCTAGTACAATTTTCCACACTTTCTATAAATTTCACTAAGAAAGAGTTGAAATCAAACTTGCAATGGCAGTTCGAAGTTTCTGCCGCAGCTTTTCAATGGCAGCAGACCTCACTCTACTAAAACAAGCATAACTATTTGCTCACAATTCCAATACAAGCAAGAGAGTAGGTTCTAGAATCCTCACAATTCAAAGAACACTTTTTCCAATTTTTATTATAAACACTTCTATTCCTTCAAGCTATCTCTCTCCAAAATTCACTACTCAAAAAACTGCCATCCTTCTTCCTAACAAGAGGAGTCTTCTCCCCTTTTCTTCCACATCAGCCCATGCCACGAGCACATGGGCAATCAAAATCCTATTGGATAAGCCTATTTACCCCATACTCTTCTTTCTTACCCTTCACAAGATCTATGCTATCTCAAAGTCACAAAAAAGATAAAACTACCTTTACCTTTCTTCTAATTACAAAAGAATCTATTCTAGGATATAAATAAGGTAGGAACCAAAACAAATAGCCATCCTAATCTACTAATTAAGTGGCTAAAATAAATCTTCTTCTTATAATATCTTCTAAAATAATCTCTAGCACTCACACATGTAATAACAATAAATATAAGATATATAATACTTTTACACATTGCACGTAAATGCACTATGACAGCGTGTCTCTTCTTTCTCTAATTTCACTCCAACCTTGTCATTTCCCTCTATTGCCATCTCTTTGGTAATCCATGATGCCATAGCATCCCCTGCTCATGCATTGTCTTCATCTTCCTTCACTTTGCTTTAACATTGGCTAAGCCAAATGGTTTTATGTGTTTACATCATAGTCGGAGATTTATAGTATAACATCACATCAATACCAAATTCTTTTGTGTGCTTATATCATGGTCAGAGGCATGTATAGCATCTCATTAGTCCCATCTTTATTTTCTTCATCTTTATTGCATTACTTCTATTGCACTCGCTTTATACTTGCTATTCCATCATTCTCCAATGATCAATCATATCTCAGTTATACTCGTATAGAGGTCTCCTCATGTTCTTGCTCATGCCAACAATTAAATGGACTAGTCTATGAGCTGGAGCTCCAATATCAATTTAATTACCTCCTTGAAATCATCATGTCCTATTATGTGGCGAATTTAAAGTTGATAAAATCTTCTCTTTACAAAATTAAAATGCTCCAATTATTGAATATCATCTATTAAGTCAAAGTGCACCCTAAATTACTATTCTTAAGAATACAATAGAATGCAATGTAATACGTAGGATTATTGATACTATCTGATTTTCACTCTTCTAGTTTTAATCCTTATTATAGAAGAATATCCTTTTCTTTCATATACTTTAAGGCTCTTGGATGGATAAAGATCCTCCCTCCTTTTCCACCTCCCCTCCTCCTTCTTGCCTTACATTGCTTTATATTATGTGTCTCTTCTTCCTTTAATTTCTTCCAACCTTGCCCTCTTTTTTTTCTTGCTGTCTCTTTAATAGCCCATGATGTAACAGCATGCCCTGCTTGTGCATAGTCTTCTTCTTCTTTTACTTTATTCTAACAATGGCTGAGCCAAATGCCTCTATGTTTTTAAATAGTAGAGCTTTAGGATATAACATCCTATCAGTGCCAAATGCTTTCATATGTTGGAGATATGTATAGTATTTCATTAGTTCCAACTTTCTCTACTTTATGTTTATTGCATCACCTTTGTTACACTCGCTTTATGCTTGTTGTTCTATCATTCTCTAATAATCAATCGTGCCCTAGCAATATTTGTACATAGGTCTTTTCATGTTCCTCCTCATGCCGACGATCAAATAGGTTAGTTCATGAATTAGAGCTTGAATATTGATTTGGTGATTGTCTTGAAATCATCATGATCTATTACATAGCAAATTTGAATTTGATCAAATTTTCTTCTTATAAAATGAAAGTACTCTAACTGATAAATCCCCTCTAATAAATCAAAGCACACCTTGAACCTCTATCCTTGAGAATGCAATGCAATGCAATACATAGGATTGTTGATACCACTATCTGATTTTCACTCCCCCAATTTTTTTTCCTATCATATAAGAATATCCTTTCTTTTCATATGCCACGAGGTTCTTGGATGGACAAAGATCCTTTCTAAGAAGTAAATCTAAGCTTGCGAGTCTTGAAATGTATAAAGTATTAAAAAACAAGATAAAAAATTGGAGTATTTTGATGCTATTGATTGAAAGGTTTATGAGATGTGAGACTCACATATATTGAATGAGAGTTGCTGTTAGAAATGAGCGGTGTTAAATGGTGTGAATTTTTATTTGAGAATATACTAAGTACCTAGCTGTGAAGAGTTTATTTAAAATTTGGTGGTAAAAATCCAATAAGTGATTTTTCCGTAATAAAAAGAAAAAATAATATAATAATCTTATAAAAGAAAAGTTATACATATAAAACCTCTTATATTCAAGTAGGTTTGTATAAAAAGGATTCAAATTTCAACAAAAATCCTTCAAAACTTTATTCACTCGCAAAGACTTATTTCTTCTTGATCTTTAGAGTCCAATAATTCTTAATCCAACTATTAAATTTTTATAAAATTTTTTCTAGAATATAGATAATTTTCTTAAGTTTCACCATAAAAAAAAAAATCAACCATAAATTTGTTTTTGATTGTCTGATATCTCAAAACCCCCAATACATACTTAAAATCCTAACTCAAAGACACCGGCGCTATTTCATATATGCTTCTGAATCCAAGATTACAATACCCATGAGGGTACTGTAGCGTAATCTTGTGACAAATATATATACTTCTGAAAATTTTGAGGCCAAATCTATCAAATTCTTGCAAGATATGAACAAAAAATGTAACCCTTGGATTAGCGGGATTACTTATTACTGGCCAGCTTATGACAGCAGTTAAACTCACGATGTCTCCTACATCACAAACAGGTTTGTCGAAGCCATAAATAAAAGTGTAGCCAAGAATGCTACTTTTCATGCTAGTTGCCGATCTCTAATCTTTATCTATCGCCTGATTATCTTTCGAAGAGTAATGATAGATAGAATTTTAACACCCTAACTTTGAGCGCCTATAACTCTTTTATAAAAAATCCAAATCATGCAAGATTTGCACCAAAACCATATCCAAAAATCCAAACTTGCTGATCCTAGCCTTTGATGTTTGACTCCCCTCGAAAAATAAACCCTAATCCCTTATAAACCCTCAGGCAATCTCCTTGAAGTCCATTGGGTATGATTTTTGACCAATAGGAATAGAAACTTCTATCATCCATCTTCATTCATTCACATGGATGGCCTAGCTATCCCTTTTCATACTAAAAATCTATCTCTAATCTTTTTTGTTATAAGATTTACATAATATGTGTTTTAAACACCAAATAAAAGAAATAAATAAGATCTAAAGAATCACCAATGTCTAACAGAGGTGACTTAAGATATACAAAATTTATTATTAATAAAAAATCAATTTCAAAATTACTATCAAAAGAAGAAATAAGATTGTATAAATCTCAAGAATAATCTTTTTAAATAGATTCTTTTTGAACCAACAGCCTAATCACATTTTATAACCTATAAAAGTCTATTGATATGGCTTTCATTTAGCTATATAGTAAATTGTACATTAAATATATATGTACAATTTTTTCACATGGTAGCCAAATCACAAAACAATAGTGGCATTGAAAATGGGTGGATCTACTCAGAATAAAATATGATCATTGTCTTCTTGAATGGCGTCAGTTGATAAATGCATTATTAGATTTAGTGATAGTGAGAGGATGTAAGGTTTTATACAATTAAAGAAGGTAGAAGTTTACTAGATTTGTAATTATATACTATCTATAATGGTTTATGTTTTATTGTGAAGTAGGCATTATACATCAATTGTAGAGAGGCGAGCCACAATCTCTAAACCTGGTATAAAGAAGTTAAAAAGATATTTTGTTGGACAACGTTGTTATATGTCATGAAGTCTTGCTCGAGAATGCTCCACGCACCCGGCTATAGAAGATAAAAGGAAATAATCATAACTAGTCCTAACCTCTCTAATCAATCTTTAAATAAATCTTAATTATATTTTAATTAAATCCTACTCAACTTTGGTCAAATCCTATCTATATCCTAATCAACCTTAATCAAATCCTAATTAAATTCTAGCCAACTGTTGTCATACTACATTTACCTGCAATATATAAAAATATTATATATCTTGTATCTATTGTTAATACATATGTGAGTGCTAGAGGTTATTTTAGAAGATATTATAAGAAGAGGATTTATTATAGTCACTTAGTTAGAAAATTAAGATGGCTATTTGTTTTGTTTTTACCTTATTTATATCCTAGAATAGATTCTTTTGTAATTAGAAGAAAGATAAAGGTTGTTTTATCTTTTCTTTGTTGAGCTTTTAATTAGAATGAGCGTGAGGAATGAAAGAAGCGTGGAGTAGATAGAGCATGACCAATAAGTTTGATTGCCGTGTGGAGCATGTCATATCTGGCCAATATGGAAGGAAAGGAGATATATATACCCAGGCTAGGATTTGACGATTTTAGTGGTGAGAAGCTTTGGAGAGGCCGCGCTCCGTGGATATAAAAGAATTTGTAATGAAAATTGGTGGGTGTGTTTTTCAAATTGTGAGGATTCTAGAACCTACTCACTTGCTTATTTTGGAGTTGTGAGCAAAACATTATGCTTGTTTTAGTAGAGTAGAGTTTGTTGCCACCCGACGAAGAGGGACAGAAACTTTGAGCTGCTACTGCAAGTTTGATTTTGACTCTTTTTTAGTGGAAAATTGTGTTAGCTTTCTATCAAGACATCTCTTGTAGCATTTGGAGTTGGAGAGCAAAAGTTGTGAGCTTGAGAGTGGGAAAGGGTTTGCTGCCACCCGACGAAGAGAGGCAGAGACTTTGTTCAACCACCCAAGTCGGACAGTCTCTTCAATCTTTTTGATATTTTAGGTGCTTATAGAAGCTTGTATAAGCTTTCCAAAAAAACAAAAATAAATTCATTTGGAGCTTTGTTAAAAGTTTTATGAGCCGTGAAGTGTCAAAGAGGGCAAATTGTTGCTAGGGTTTGAAGAGTAGAATCAACTAGCTACAAAATCTGAAGTTTGAGAGGCGTGCATGCGAAATTTTAGAACAAATTAGATGATGGAGTGAGCTTTCTAAAAAGCTATTGCATGTCCAATTTGGAGAAGGGAAGTGATCACAACAAAGGCTGAAGTGAAGAGGAGCTTTGCTGCCTTTGCATTTGCTTGGAAATTTTAGCGCCTACTTCTTTTAGCCATAACTTTTAAATGGTAAGTCATCTATTTGTGAAATTTTGATATGTTTTACAATGGATTATTGGCTTTCCATAGGCTATAAGCACGCTTGATTCGACCTTTGGATGAATTTTTAGTGATTTATTTAGTTTCAGCTTATTGTATAACTTGTATTTCTCATATGCGGTTGTATTTTGAGGTATACTTGAATACATACACACTTTGCTTATACCTTTTATATAAGTATATATACTTGTATTTATATCAAATATTTATATAAGTATTTTATAAATATTTTATAAGTATTATATATAATATTTATATAAATATTTGTACAAGTATTATATCAAGGATTATATATTATTTTATATAATTATTTATACAAGTATTATTCAAGTATTTATACTTTATATTTGTACAAGACTTGTACAAGTATAATACAAGTATAACTTGAAAGCTTGAACAAATATTGTGCAAGTATAGAAGATACTTGCATGGCTTCCTCTCATGTTCCCTGCTAGTTCTAGTAGCAGCTAGGAGCCGATTAATAGGGTAGAGAGAATCACTCAAGAAACCTTTGGGCTTAAAAGAACATGATACTCAAGCAAGATTCAAGTATAATAAAACCCCCCAATTTTATATAAAAGAGATCTCCATAGGGCTATTACACCCAATACACAAGCCTAATTTCTTTAAACCACTCAAAACATAACAAAATACTCTAAACCCTCATTCTCCCGTAGGAAGGGAATTTTTCCCGAAATTCAATAACTCATAACTTTTAATCCAACCGTCTAAAACTACTCCAAATTTACATGAAGTACTGATATATTCTTCACAACTACCACCACAAATTTCAACCGTCGATTCATTATCGATCTTTAGATATCGCCAAAACCCTAGCAGTAGCTTTAAACCCTTGTTTACAAACACCCGTGTGCTAAATTCTTCATATCTCACAATCTAAGAGTCCAAATGCTATGAAACTTTGATGTATAGCTTCTTAGCACAATAATACACCTTCTTGGAAATTTTGAGACAAAATTTCGCCCAAAAACTTAAGATATGGCAAACCCCATCACCATCAACAAAACGGTCTACTTACTGCCTTGGAATTCAATCTGCTGTCTTTGACTCCCAATAACTCCTTCTTCAAAACTCCAAATGTAGTAATTCTTCCACATCAGGTGTAGAGCTTCAAATTCCCTCTCTAGCCGCACCTCTCGATCTCCAAAAGCTTTCATACAACTCCTCCAATCCTCAAAAGAGTGACAGTATGTCTCATATTGACACCTTATCTTCAAATGGCTATAACTTCTTTACCCTAAATCCAAATCCTCTAATTTTTGTACACAAATTGTACCCAAAATCCTAAACTTTACAACCCTAGCTTTTGATTTCCTAATGGCCTCCTTGAAGTTGCTGAAACCCTTGTTAAGGTCGCGGGCAGCCTCCTCAAAGCCCATTGGGCATGGTATTCGACCAATAGGGATGAAGTTCCCTATTCCTTGCCTTCATCCGACCATGGCTTCATTTCATCCCTCCCAATTAGCCTCTTACTAGCTTAAATTTTCATCCTTAAGTCCCCACCTTCTCTCGAGGCTTCATACTAAACATTTAGATCTTATAATTTTTAAATACCATAACTAAATAGGTAAAATAAAATAAAATAAAGTTTTTTTTTTCTATCAACCATTTTTTAATTTAACTTACTAACCATTCTAACACACATCTAGATTCATAAACATATAATATATTTTAACTAATTTTTTCATACTGTAAGTAATTACAGTACGACGACGTTTTTAAAAGGGCAAATTCTTTTTACCACCTCGAAACCCAAATTCAGGCTAAATCCTAAGCCCAAATCCAAGTCAACGAATGCAGTCCTAATTAAATCTTCATCAATTTTAGTCAAATCCTAATTAAATTTTAATTAATCTTAATCAAATCCTAATTAAACCCTATTCAATCTTGATCAAATCTTAATTAAATCTTGACCAAATCTTAAACAATCTTAATTAAATCCTAGTCAATCCTAGTCAAATCTTAATTAAATCTTAATCAATCCTAATCAAATTCTATTTAAATCATAATCAATCTTGATCAAATTTTAATTAAATCTTAATCAATCCTTATCAAATTCTATCTAAATCTTAATCAATCTTGGTTAAATCTTAATTAAATCCTAATTAAATCCTAAATAATCTTAATTAAATTCTAATCAATCTTGATCAAATTCTAATTAAATCTTAGTCAACTTTGGTCAAATTCTATCTAAATCCTAATTAATCTTGATTAAATCTTAATTAAATCTTAACCAATCTTAGTCAAATCTTATCTAAATTTTAATCAATCTTGATCAAATCTTAATTAAATCCTAATCAAATCTTAAATAATCTTAACTAAATCTTAGTCAACCCTGATCAAATCCTAAATCCTAAAGTAAATCTTAAAATAAACTCTAAACTAAATCCATGGTTGCATATGATTTTTGATCCTATAGTAGTGATGGTGAATGTTAGAGACACAGGTATGGACAAATAGGTTTTCAAGTATGCCATTTGTTAAGAGCTATGGAAGAGCCATCAATTAGCACTAACTCTCAACAATAACAACATGGTTCTTTGTAAGATTCAAGTGAATGTCCCCATTCAAGCTATGGCAGATGCACTCCATGCTTGTAGTTATGTGAAGTGTTGAGTGGGATTCTTTGGAATGAAGAGGGCCTTTCCAAAGGTTCAATCCAAAATTGATTTATTCACAGAATACCACATGACTCTTCATAGTATAGCAACCATGGTTGGATGAAACTAATTTGACATTGGAATTGTAGTGCTAATAGGAATGGTGTACATCTTTGACTTTAGTGAAGGTCAATTCTATCCTTATCAAAGATTTAGAAAGGTAGAGATGTACGTGATGTATAATATTGAAAACCTTGGTTCTCTCAAATTTTACATATACGGATATGAAAGAATTGGAAAGATTTACTAAGAATTATACCACAAGGTCATTTTTGCAATACCAAAAGATAATTTGGATGATATGTTAAGGACTATGTGGATGATGCACACTTAGGTGGAACAAAGTTAGAAACCTTTTACAGACGTTGAAATAATATCATGACAATGATCTCAAAGAATACTTATTAGATACCAAAATCAAAATCACAATCTTTGATATACGGTTGGTTGAAGTACATTAAATATATATCATAGATATTTTATATTTGGAAGGCGTTGAAAAGATGTTGGAGGAGCCTTTTTGATCGAAGTATTATTAGAGGTTTCTGGTTGAGATTGAAGAGTCGAGGTTATGGGGGTATCTGAGAATACGAATGATACACAAGTGAGCATTAGAGTGCAGTCTGTTCTAATCAAGGCATGCCAAGTACTAGAATAGAGCAGCAAAAATATGAGGTGCCAATTTCATTAAGCTCAACAATGGAGACAAGCCATATTGGCCTAATATATAGAAAGAGAGAGTCGTTTGTTTGAATATGATGGTTAGGAGTTGGACAAAGAAAGGATTTTTTCCTTGATTGAAGATTTCTTACATAATACATTGTGATAGAGTCACAGCAAATTAAGAGACATGGACCTTCATTCTACCATGCTACAAAAGCTACAAGGAAGAGGATATTGGAAAAAAGATGGTATCTACATAGATCATATTGGTGGCACTTATTTTTTCATCAATAAGTATGGACAGATTTAAAGGTGGTACATAAAAAATAGATCTTAAGATTAAAATGTGTCGAAATTGGATCTTGAGATTTACACAAAATAACAATAGCAAATTATGACAACTTATGTTTAGCTCCTTTCAATTATACACTGTCATAATATAATTGCTTATAGTATATAAAAATTAACTAAAGTATATAATACATTCATAAGTTCTAATATATATTCAAATAGTTAGAAAAGTATATTAAATAGAATTGATATAAGAAACTTTATTTTAGATCTTTACTTAGTTTAGTTATAATATTTAAACTATATAGGATCTAAATATTTAGTGTAAAGCCTTGAGAGGCAATTAGGATCCAAAGAAGAAGAATTGAACTATTAAGAGGCCTATTTGGAAGGATGAATGAAGATAAAAGATGAAATTCTTCATTCTTATTGGTCAATGGTCATGCATAATCGGCTTTGAAGAGGCTCTTGTAAGGAGAAGAAGGATTTTGGAGACTTTAAAGATGGCAATAGAAAATCAAAAACTAGGGTTAAAAAGCTTATTTTTTGTATTATAATTTTAGTATAAAAATTGAAAGATTTGGAGTTTTTATGAGAAAGAAGTAGGTGCTTGAAATTAAGATGTATAAATAGTATCTACTATCACTATCTTGAGGATTCAAGGAGTTGTATGAAAGCTTTTGGAGATTAGGAGGTGCAATTAGAGAGGTGATTTCAAGTTCTATACTTGATATAGAAAAATTATTATATTTGGAGTTTTAAAGAAGGAGATATTAGGAATCAAAGACAACAAATTGAATTCCAAGGCAATAAATAGGTTGTTTTATTGATAGTGATGGATTTTGCCATATCTTGAATTATTAAATGAAATTTTGTCTAAAACTTTTCAAGAAGGTGAATCTTTGTACTAAAAAATTATACATCAAAGTTTCATAATATTTAAACATTTAGTTTGTAACATATGAAGAATTTAGTACACAGATGATTGTAAATAAGGATTTGAAGCTACTATTAGGATTTTCACAATATTTACAGATCTATAAAGAATCAACAATTAAAATTTGTTGCGTTAGTTGTTAAGATCACATCAATACTTTATATAAATTTTTAGTAGATTTGAATAATTAGATTAAGAGTTATAGATTATTTAAGTTTAGAAAAATTTTCCCTTCTCATGGATGAATGAGGATTTAGAATATTTTGTGAGATTAGACTTATATATTGGGTATAATAGCCCCAAAAGAAAGAATTTTATATAAATTTGAAAATTTTATTATTTTGGATCTTAGTTGAGTATTTAGTGGTAATAAAAAGCCCAGCACTTTCTTGAGGCAAATTCTCTCTACCACAACATAATTGGTGCTTCTACTAAGAGAGCTTTGAGGCATTAATTATTCAAGAAGCCAAAATGGAATATCAAAATCTTGGTTTTGGATTATCAAAGGGAGTAGGTGCCTAGGATTTATTTATGGCATTTGTTTAATTTATGGATGAGAGGCAATGGATTGAAGGAGGTGATAGGAGCACTACCAATGCCTTTCAAGTAATGGTAGATAAGACTATGAGGTTCAATGGGAGAAACATCACCAAATTCTTAAAGATTTATACATATGAAATAGAGATGCATCAAATTTTAGAGGTAAGAATAATTACCACCTTTAATATAGCAATGATACCTGAGATCAGGGAAAAGGTGCAAGAGCTATGTGAAAAAATTACATCATGGAATAGATTTGAAGAGCTTTTAAAGGAAGAGTTTTTTGAGGAAGACTTAGAGAGTAATGACCAAAAGATCATTTTTGGAATACATTGAACAAAGACGAGGGAATAATATGGCTCCAAGTGACTTGGTCAGAGAATTTGAAAAGAAGTTTGGCCAATTACCACAGTGTCCTATTGTAATATGTTTATATAGTGAAAAGTATGGATAAGAATAATTTATATTTAATATTTGATTATCTTAGTTCAATAGGAACTTAAGATATTTAAGAAAAGGTTTATAAAAGCCTCTTAGATTATTTTTTTGTTTTAATAGCTAATAGAAAAAAATTAATTACTAAATTTTTCTTCTAAGTTGTACAAACTCTATTATTGATTTTGAAAAGCCATAAATTAATAAAAACAGGATAAGAAAGATAAATGATTAATATGGTTGATACTAAGATTAAGTTGAAAATAAGATTAAGCTTAAAAATTGTTAGAATTAGTTGGATTGATACCCGGAGATTGATCATGTATGAGACATGGTTGAAATCAGACCTCTACCTACAAAAATAGCTACTAAGGGCAAGAAGTCAAATCATTTGGAAATTGGCAACTAGGATTAGAAAGTTAGCTTAAAGCTTGTTCCAAAAATATTAAGTTAGTTGTTATAGGATTTTGGAGGACTTAGAAATTACTATTTAAAGTCAAGATTTGTATAGGAGATTATATTTTTATGTAATAAAATTAGAGCTAGCACTTGTAGCTATTCCATGCAATTAGTGTAACATCCATTGTTGAAATTTTGATAGTATATTAATGGTTGAGTGTGCTAAGATTGAGTAAAAGTGTTTAATTTCTATGATGCATTTGATTTATTTAGTCTTTAGTACAAAGAGGTACTAAAAGTTGATA
>JAWRVF010001909.1:0-34086 GCA_036785485.1 Physcomitrellopsis africana | reverse complement strand
ATACTCCAATTATGTGCACTCTATTATGGCATATACATTAAGTCAATCATTAGCAAAAAAAAATGTAATTTCCCCAGTGCCGCAACAAGGTGTGTAGAGTTTATCAGTTGATCCAATAGTAGCGATATAGAAAATTGGAGAATCCAGTAGATCATTAGAATGAGAGGCTATACCAACAAATATATCATAGAGAGTTTTAAATTGATTGGCAAATATGGTTGAGATTAAAGTTTTGATTTTGAGAGATATCAATTGACCAACGCTTCTACAGGATAGCATATATGAAAGAAGGAATCTCACGAAAATAATATTGGATCAAATTTCTCAATTGTAATTTAACGTGAGTCAGTTGGAAGGAAATTTAAGGCAACAATTGGAATTGAGCAAGAAGGAGATAATAGAGAAAAGCCGCCGAATTTTGGAACAGAGTCACATTATTAGAAAAAAAGCGGAATCCAAATTGGTATTAGAGCGGAAGTTTTTGGAGGAAAAAAAAACTTAGACAAATGATATAGATCACACTCAAAGAATCTTGAACAACCAAAAATAAGAATTAATAGAAAATCGCAGGATATGGGATTTAGAAAAGAAGGCACTAAAGTGTCAATTGTAAATAAAATATGATAAAATAACAAAATTAAAACAAGAAAAGGTGAAATTGGGAGATCAATACAGAATTAAAACGGATAAGCTGTAAACAAAAATTGATACCTTGAAGGATGAAGTGGCAAAATTAGAAGGCAATTTAGCCAATATTATTTAGCTACAAGTATTTTTTTCACTAATTTTTAGTATTAGTGAGCTGGAGGAAAAGATGAAGCAACAAGAGCACCGATTAGAGGCAAAAGATGCCAAAATTTTACAATTGGAAGCTCAAATTTGAGAATTGGGAGCAGATAACGAAGATTTATGAGTCCAATTGAAGAGCAACTATGTGGATTTATCAGAGGAGGATGAGGATTTATCGTTAGAGCTAGACGCAGAAAAACCTCCTATGAAAAATCCAAAAATATCTCATTTCAAATAGCCAGCTTCATAACTAAAAGTTCTTTTTATGAATTCTATATTTGTAAGGATGTTGTACAATTAGGAGTGGGACTATGTAGAATGGATAGGATTTTTTTATTTTACAATACATAGTTGTAGAATTAAGAATAGTCAATAAATTCATAAATAGATAATTTAGAAGGTAGAATTGATGAGGTAGTTAAAAAAAGTGATTATCATCGGTTGTGTAGCAATTAACATAGTCGGGATAAGTATAAATTGATTGGATGTGGAGGAGTCAGGGCTAGACTTTGATAGTCCTGAGCTGGGACAAGCTTGGTACTACCTCTTGTTTTTATTTTTTCTTGTGTTAGTATGTAGTGGAAAATCCGGATTACATTCCAATTGATTGAACTATGTCAATTATGGAGTACAATAATAAAATAGATAATTTAATTCAACAATATATAGATGAGTAAGAAATTATAATCGATTGTTGCTTGAGTTTGATATGATGAATTGGCAGCCAAAGTTTGGATGTGTCGATGCAGTTTGATTGTGAGTGAAAATATTATGCCGTATGGACTATGAGAATTGAGCGATGAAAGAGAATTTTAGACAGATGATTCATTTCAGAAGAAGTTCTTGGTGAGAAGTTATTTCTAGTGATTGGAGAGTGAAGGGGATGTAAGCAATCTATTGAGACAATATAACATTGCCGGATGTTGTTATGAGATTGGAGAAAGACAACAGATTACAGTAAGAGAATTTGTGAAAGATTGGATGAATAAGTTTATTCTTAATTATGAAATAGCAGAACCGATAGAGTGGATGGCATTGTTTTTAAGCATTTATATGTGCATTGGATTCTGATGTTTGGGAGCAGTTAATTGTGTGATCTTAGTAGTGTATCTTATACGTTTAATCTTTTTTTATGTTCAAATTTCCCTATATAGGTTTATTCTAGGCAGTATTGGTGGAGTAAGTAAAATAATAAACCACAAGGCTCTTGAATTAGACTAGAAACAAGAAAGGAATTGATAAGAGTGAAGAAGGCTTCACTCTTGTTTCTATTTATATTATCTATCTTAGAGTTATGTCGCAGTATTCTATAGGACCTCCTACACGTGTCTAATTTGTAAGACACATGTCAAACTTACAAGACAAGTTTTCCACATGTACACCACATACTTGACTTATTCCTACAAGCTATCAACATGTACAACACATGGCTAGCTTGTTCCACAAGCTATCAATATGTGTGACACGTGGCTAGCTTGTTAACTAAGATTCTAACCTACCAATCACCTATAGATATATATAAAAGTGATTTTATATCTATAAAGCTTCTAGGAAGCTTTTTTTTAAGATTTTATCAAATTAATTTATTTTATTTATTTTTACTAATCTATATTAAATAGATAGTTATTAGAATAAATCTTATGTCCGTAACACCTAGTATAAAAATTGAAGACCATAAAGAATACAAGGTTAAAAAGGTACTTGATTCATAACAAAGATATTAGAAACATACACTCTGAAGGTTCATAAAACCTTCTAGAATATTCTAAAAACTTCATAATTGATGAAAGTCAATTGAAAAGTTTTTAAATTAGTGGAAAGAGCTTAAGAAGCTTCCTAGTTAATAGAAGGAGCTCAAATAATTTCTCAATTAGTGAAAAGAGCTCAAATAATTTTTGAGTTAGTGGAAGGAATTCAAGAAGCTTCTCAATTAGTAGAAGCTGCTCGAGAAGCTTTTTAATTTGATGGAAGCCGCTCAGGAAGCGTCTTAGATAAGACTATATATAAAGATCAAGATTGAAGAATTCTTCAGTCTCGACAACGCATCTCTTGGAATTCTAGCTCAACTTTCTTGATATTTTTTATATACTCATTTATTTAATTTGAATTCTTGTTGGTTTTTTTTAGAAACCTTACTTTAGTTTTAAATATCTTGTTTTATATTCTTGTGTCATTGACAATTTATTGAAATTGATCTCATCTTTAATATCAAAGTTGGATCTTTCTTGTTAGAGAGTGAATTACTCTTCTACTTGAAGGTATACCTATGCTTTAGAGGTTATGCTTCACCCTCCTTTAAAGTGATATTTTTTTCATTGAAATATTGGAGCTTTGTCCCTCTTGTGAGAGAGTGGATCAACCTTAACTTTGAAGGTCTTGAAGCATTTTAGAGGTTGCAGATTATCTTCCTCTAAACCGATACTACCTTCTTACAAATTCATTTCTTCTTTTTTTTAGAATGGTTGGAAGTCAAGATATTAGTATGATTGAATCTTTTAAATCCAAGTTAGATGCCATTATAAGTACTCTTACTACTTTATTTGCTAGGACTGAGGAGATTGAAGGAATTGTTGCAAAACTTTGTAACGATGCAATAATTGGAATATCATAATCTAGACTGCATCTACCTCCAATTTTTGTGCTTGAAAATGTAGTACTACCTATATTATGCCAAAAAAATCCACCTGTTTGACAATGTAAGGAACCTCGAGTTAGTTTTTTGGAGAAATATGATGGTACGTATTTGAAGTTTTGAAGATTTGTTAGTCAAATTTGATTGATAATAGTTCTACAACCTGATACTTATCCAACAGAAGAATCACAGGTTAGATTAATTTGCACCTTGCTTATGAAATAAGCACTATCATGGTTTGCTTCCTTGTTTAAAAAAAGATCACCAATTTTGAATAACTTTGAAGTTTTCATGGAAGCATTTGTGAAAGCATTTGGAGAATATGATAAGGCTCGATGGGCAACAATTAAGATCGAAGCATTATGTCAAGGGACATGCTTTGTATCAATCTATGCATCCAATTTTAGATAATTATTGTATAATATCAATTGAGACAAAAAAGTCCTAATGAGCCAATTTTATTGGAGATTAAGAGATAATATGAAGGATTTGTTATTATTGCTTTTTGATCCACAATTGTTCAATGAAGCTATTAGCTAAGTCGTAAAATGTCATAATCAATTATTTCAACGTTGACAAGATCAATGTTCATGGGCTTCAACAAGACAACACGTAATCCAACATATCCATGCTATATCAATAAGCATTTTGAATTCACACTCAGAATTAGAAGATATGCAATTTGATGTAGTATAATTTAAACCTTTTAGTCCGCAAAAAAAGAAGCGTTGGATGGAAGAAGGTCTGTGCCTATATTGTAGTAAGGAAGGCCACAAGATTGGTAATTGCCCAAAGAAACAAAATTGACATATTATCAAAACTAGGAGTACAATTGTGTAAGAAAATGACAATGTTCAGCCACAGTAGGGACCTTGTGGCTAGACAATCCAACATTACAAAATTATTTAGATTCCTCTCTTTCTGCTCAACCTACTTGTTGTTTTATAATTCCATTATATTTTGGCCCTCAAAAGCTTTAGACAATCGCTTTAATAGATTCAAGGGCGTCTGCTTGTTTCATAGATGAGGCATTCACTAAACTTCACAAAATGTCTCTAGTACAAAAATCCAAACCTATTCATTTGGAGGTAATAGATGAACGACCCTTATCCTCTAGTAGTATCATCTATGAAACTACATCTATAGAAGTATCATTCAAAGATCATAGAAGTCAGATTGTATTTAGCATTACTAAGACTCCTTCAAATCTTGTTATTCTTGGGCTGTCTTGGTTGAAAAAGCATAATCCATTTATAGATTGGAAGTTATGAAGAATAACATTTCCAATAGAAATCTTTGTAAAAATTTGTAAAAAGCCACAAATTGGTAAACCTTTATTTATTGAAGCTAAGGCTTTCATTAGATCAACTGAAGAAGGTACACTGTTTGTTGTTTATGCGGCTCCAATTAAATAAGATATAACTTCATTGGCAAGTATTTTGGAGTAATATAATAAATTTTAAGATATTTTTTAGAAGAAGAATATTGATATATTGTTAAAGCACCGACCATACAATTAAGTGATCTTCCATACTTTCACAAATGGGTATAGACAACAAACTCCATCTTGTTGCATTTTATTCTTGAAAGTTCTTTGCTATCAAAATTAATAATGAAATCTACAATAAAGAGCTTCTTGCTATTGTAGATTCTTTTCAAAAATGGCATTATTTTCATGAAGGAGTAATGCATCTTGTAATTGTATATATAGATCACAAGAATTGCGACATTTGTTCAAGGTCCAAAAATCCTCGACATCACCCTTATGGACTTTTATAATCCTTATTTGTTCCAAGACGGTCATGGTCCTCTGTCTTGATGGATTTCATTACACATCTACCACCATCCAATTCATTAGAAAGTATCTTTGTAGTGGTTGATCGACTCAAAAAGATGGCTCATTTTATCCCTTACAATAAGACTGCGTCTAGTGAAGAAACAACAAGATTTTATTTTGACAATGTATATTGATATCATGGCCTATTAGATGATATTGTATGTTATTGAGGATCCTAATTTTTATTTAAGTTCTTGAAGTATCTTTTTGAAATATTAAAGATAGATGTTAAACTTTCTTTGGCTTTCCATCCTCAAACTGACGACCAAACAGAACGAGTTAATCAAATACTGGAGTAGTATTTACAATACAATATTAACTATCAACGTGGCGATTGGATCTCATATCTATCATTAATAAAATTTATAACTATAGATCTCATATCTATCATATAATATAATATACAACTATAGATTTCATATCTATCATTAGCAAAGTGAGGATAATATATTTCAGTGCCAAATATGACCTTGATTGAAGCCATTAGGCTTAAGATCCAATCAGGCAAGTTTTAAATCCAATGCTTGAGCTTTAATGATACTGCTTGAGCTTGGTGTCACGGACACAAAATATAGATTGAAAGTCTAAACAAGAAATTTAAGAAGAATTGGTAAGAACTAGATTAATCAGATAAATACAAAAACAACACCAGAGAGGTAAGCTAGAACTCTAAGAGATGTATTATCGAGACTGAAGAACTCTTTAGCCTCGACTCCAATATATTTTCCTACCTAGGAAGCTTCTCAAGCAGCTTCCACCAACTAGGAAGCTTCTTAAGCAACTTCCACCAACTAAGAAGCTTTTCAAGCAACTTCCACCAACTAGGAAGTTTCTCAAGCAGCTTCCACCAACTAGAGAGCTTCTCAAGCAACTTCCACCAACTAAAAAGATGCTAGAAGGCTGTGGAAGGTTCTAGAGAGTTTTAAAAACCTTCTAGAATGTTTTAGAAGGTTTTGATAAGTATGTCCTTGTCATCACCTCCTCCTCTAGCTTCGAGGTCCCCGAGAAGCCATTTTAGATGTATACTCACAAACATAAAAAATCAAAGATTTGGCGTATACTCTCTGCAATATACTCCAATTGTCCTTCATAAGGCAGATGATTCATGGATCCTTGTAGCTATTGGTAATGACCAGCACCTTCCACTTGAGACCATGCTAGAACTTCTGTATCTTTATTATGGAAGCGACCTGAAAATATCGTTTTACCACTACCTTCATGAGCTGGTTCAACTTCAAAGACAATCACGAGTGATTTGCTACTTGGTACTCTTTGACGTCTTCTTAGTTCTTCTAATTCTTCATCTCAAGGTCAACGTTATCGGGTATAATCGCCGAAAATGTCGTATTCCTAAATTTCATTACTGTAATCCTTGCGAATATGAGAGAAGTCATAAGTATGTTCTATACTTGCACAATATTTCTTCAAGCTTTCAAGTTATACTTGTATTATACTTGTACAAGTCTTGTACAAATATAAAGTATAAATACTTGAATAATACTTGTATAAATACTTATATAATAATTTATATAATACCCTGGTAAGACTCAGCAAATATTTATATAAATTTGGTATAATACTTGTACAAATATTATATATAATACTTGTAGAATACTTATTGAATACTTGTATAAATACAAGTATATATACTTGTATAAAAAGTATAAGCAAAATATGTATGTATTCAAGTATACCTCAAAATACAACCGCATATGAGGAATACAAGTTATACAACAAACTGAAACTAAATAAATCACTAAAAATTCATCCAAACGTCGAATCAAGCGTGCTTATTGCCTATGGAAAGCCAATAATCCATTGTAAAACATATCAAAATTTCACAAATAGATGACTTACCATTTAAAAGTTATGGCTAAAAGAAGTAGGCGCTAAAATTTCCAAGCAAATGCAAAGGCAGCAAAGCTCCTCTTCACTTCAGCCTTTGTTGTGATCACTTCCCTTCTCCAAATTGGACATGCAATAGCTTTTTAAAAAGCTCACTCCATCATCTAGCTTGCTCTAAAATTTCGTATGCATGCCTCTCAAACTCCAGATTTTGTAGCTAGTCGATTCTACTCTTCAAACCCTAGCAACAATTTTCCCTCTTTGACACTTCACGGCTCATAAAACTTTCATCAAAGCTCCAAATGTATTGATTTTTGTTTTTTTGGAAAGCTTACACAAGCTACTATAAGCAACTCAAATATCAAAAGGATTGAAGAGACTTTCCGACTTGGGTGGTTGAACAAAGTTTCTGCCCCTCTTCGTTGGATGGCAGCAAACCCTTTCCCACTCTCAAGCTCACAACTTTTGCTCTCCAACTCCAAATGCTACAAGAGATGTCTTGATAGAAAGCTAGCACAATTTTCCACACTTTCTATAAACTTCACTTAGAAAGAGTTGAAATCAAACTTGCAGTGGCAGCTCGAAGTTTCTGCCCCTCTTCGTCGGGTGGCAGCAAACCTCACTCTACTAAAACATGCATAACCTTTTGTTCACAACTCCAATACAAGCAAGTGAGTAGGTTCTAGAATCCTCACAACTCGAAGAACACACCCACCAATTTTCACTACAAACACTTCTATCTCCTCGGAGCTATCTCTCTCCAAAGTTCACTATTCAAAACTGCCTTTCCTCTCGGTCTAACAAGAGGAGTATATCTCCCTTTCTTTCTATATTAGACTATGAGACGCCCACATGGGCAGCCAAATCCTATTGGATGGGCCTTATTCACCCCATGCTCTTCTTTCTTATCCTTCATAAGGTCCATTCTACCTCAAAAGTCAACAAGAAAGGTAAACAACCTTTACCTTTCTTCTAATTACAAAAGAGTCTATTCTAGGATATAAATAAGGTAGGAACAAAACAAATAGCCATCTTAATTCACTAACTAAGTGGCTATAATAAATCCTCTCCTTATAATATCTTCTAAAATAACCTCTAGCACTCACACATATATTAACAATAGATACAAGATTTTTAATATTTTTATACACTGCACGTAAATGCAGTATGACAACGTCGTGAGCTATTTAGTTGCGATGGCATCACTAGTACAGTATCCTCATTTCCACTAGCCATATCTAAATACACTTTGAGATTAGATATCTTGACACTACAAAATACAACAAGTTATGTTTTGATAAGACTTGGATCCTTTTTCTATTCATTTTTCCAAAGAAGGCTTCATCTTCATGCTTTGTCAATGGCCAGTTTTTGATTTATTAGGATATCGTTGATAGAATTCATGTACCTTTTGTGACGCATTGGCGAGATTTTTGGCCGGTTCCCATGTTTGTTCATTAATATCATAGCCGCTCCAATGTACCAAATACTCTAATTTATTTTATCTTTGCCATGAATCTAATATCTTTTCTACCTCATATTTCTTGTGGTTTTCAATTTCTATACTAGGTGGCGGATATTGCACTCTTCTAGGAAAAGACAATTCTTGATAAGACTCTAACAAAAAAATATGAAAGATAGGGTGTACCTTCATAGCAGCTGGTAACTCTAGGTGGTACGCCACAGAAATGATCTGCTTTTGGATAACAGATGGTCCCAATCTTTGGTAGTCCAACTTATCACATGGCTGCTTGGTCTTGATATTTTATCAAAGTAGCCATATTTTATCTCTAATTTTGAAATTAGATGCCTTTTTCCAAAATTTATCTACAGATGCTTTGTAAGACTCTTTGGCAATTTGCAATTGAAGCTTCAATGTGGTTTGAAGCTTCAATAGCTGCTTCACCAATCGTTCAGGTGCTGGGTTGTTATTTGCTAATGGATTTAATAAATCAAGCTTCGGATCGTATTCATAGTTGAAAAAGAATGATATTTTTTGAGTCGACCCATGAAGGGTGTTGTTATATGCAAACTCGGCTAGCAGTAGATATGCAATCCAATCATCTTGCTGATAGTTGATGCTGCATCGTAAATATTATTTCAAAACTTGATTCACTCGTTCCGTTTGGCTGTCAGTTTGAGAATGGAATGCCGAAGAAAGCTTCATGTCTACCTTTAATATCTTAAAAAAAGATCTCCAAAAATTTGATACAAATTGGGTTCCTCAATCCGTCACAATATCATTTGATAGACCATGATATCGATACACATTATCAAAGAAGAGCCTTGCTATGTCTTTGCTTAACGATATTTTCTTACAAGGGGTAAAATGTGCCATCTTTGTAAGCCGATCTATCACAACAAAGATGTTGTCGAATGAATTCAATGGCGGCAGGTCCGTAATAAAGTCCATAGAAACTGAAGACCATGGTCGACATGGAATAGGCAGTGGTTGTAGAAGTCCATAAGGGTGATGTCGAGGATTTTTGGATCTTGAACAAATGTCATAAGAGAGGACAAAATCTTTCACATCCTTCCACATTTGGAGCCACCAAAAATCTCAAGAAATGAGTTCTAAGGTCTTGTTGAATCCAAAATAGCTCGCAGCTGAAAAGTCATGACGAGATTGAAGGACTCAGAGTCGTGCTGGCCCTTTTGGGATATACAGCCGCTTCTCAAAGTATAAAAGATCTCCTTCAACCTTGAACTTATCATCATTGATATGCTACTTGATATCAAAGGCTATTGAATCTTCAATGGTCGTGGTACGTACCTGGTTGAGGAAGTCGGCATCAATTGGCATAATAGCAACACAAATCCTGAATTGCTCTAGCTTAAACAATGTCGTACGTTGTTGATCAAGCGTTGCTTCTCCAACCTTCGACGCAAGATATGATCTTCTTGATAATGCATCGGATAGCCCTTACTGTTTTCCAGGTCGATAAGTAATAACGAAGTCAAACCTAGATAGCGACATATTCCATCGAGCTTGACAATGATTTAGAATTTGAGCTGACATGAAGTATTCCAAATTCTTATGATCCGTATATACGGTGTCGTATGACGTGGCCTTCTATCTAAAAATACACTAGGTATCTAGCTTTAACTTGATGGCAAAAATCCAATAGGTGATATGTCTTTCATAAAAATGACAATTAATACAACAATCTCCCAAAAAAAAAGTTATATATATAAACCTTCTTGTATTCAAGTAAGTTTGTACAAAAAAGGATTCAAATTTCCACTAAAATCCTTCAAAACTTTATTCACCCATAAGGACTTATTTCTTACTAAACTTTAGAGTCCAATAACTCTTGATCTAACTATTTAGTTTTTATAACATTTACTTCAAAGTGTAGATAATTTTTTTAAGTTTTACTACAAGAAAGAATTAGCTATAAATTCAATTTCAATTGTCCGATATCTCAAAACCTCTAGCAGGTATTTGAAATCCTAGCTTAGAGACACTTGAGCACTATTTTTGTTATATCTCACAAATCCAAAAACCTAATGCCACAAACTTTTTGCACATAGTCTTGTGATATAAACACATACATTTCTGAAAATTTTGAGCCAAAAATCTATCAAATTGCCTAAGATATAGCTCAAAATGTAACCACTATGTAAGTGAGTCACTTACTGCCCTTAAGTTTATAAGCACTGATTTCAACTCCCAATATCTCCTTTACTTTAGCTTGGATTTTATCAAGCCGTATATAAAAAATATAGTTGTAAAAGTGCTTTCTTCAATCCCAGTCGGCGATCCTTGATTGCTCTTTGTATGCACGAGTTATATCCAAAAGGATGACAATAGGTCCAAAATTGACACCTTAACTTTGAGCACCTATAACTTCTTCATAAAAAGTCCAAATCACACAAAATTTGCACCTAAACCAGATCCAAAAACCTAAACCTTATGATCCTAGCCTCTAATGTTCAACTCCCTTCAAAAAACAAACCCTAACTCCTAATAAACCCTCGGGTAGCCTCCTTGAAGTCCATTGGGCATGATTTTTGGCCAATTAGAATAGAGATTTCTATCATCCACCTCTATTCATCTACATAGATGGCCAAACTATCCTTTTTACACTAAAAATCCTATTCTAACCCTTCTTCTTATAAGATTTACATACTTTGTGCTTTAAGCACCAAATAAAAGAAGTAAATAAGATCTTAAGGATCACCAATGTCCAACAAAGGTGACTTAAGATATATACAAGTTACTATCAGTATGAAATTAACTTCAAAAGTCACTACTAAAAAAAAAATAAGGTTGTATAAATCTTAATAATAATCTTTTTAATAGATCATTTTTAAACTAACAATCTAATCACATTCTATAACCAATAAATGTCCACTGATATGGCTCTCATTTAGCTATGTAGCAAATTGTACATTAAATATACATGTATAACTTTTTCATATAGTAGCCGAACCACAATACAACAATGGTCACTAGATGTGTAGCTTCTTTGAGGAAGTGATGCCACTCTTGGAAAGAATCCACTATAGCAAGGAATTCCTCATCATAGATTTCGTAGTTGATCTCAGCCACAGAAAACTTTCTCAAATAGAATGCAATTGGATGAAGCTTGTTGTCAATGCCCATCTACAAAAGTACGGCTCCTAAAGCAAAATCCAAAGCGTCGGTTTCCAAATAAAAAGCCTTTGTAAAGTTTGGGTGTACCAAGATTAGAGCCGTAGTAAATGCCATCTTAAGATTTTGAAATACTTTTTCCGCTAGAGGTCCTCATTCGAGCTTATGCTTACACATCAATTGAGTGAGTGGAGCAGCAACTTGAGAGTAATTCTTGATGAAGATCCAATAGAAGTTTGGAAAGCCAAGAAAACATTATACGTCTCTAACCACCTTCGAAACTTTTTAGGACACAATTGCTTCCACCTTCTTAGTATCCATCTTCAAGCCTTCCATTGTCGTATTGTAAATTAAAACATAGTGTGAAAAACATAAAAGAATGTATTAAAATAAAAAGATTAAGATTAAAAGAAAGGTTGATAGAAAATTAGTAGTAAGAAGATACAATGGAAATTTATCTTAAAAAGTAAAATTTCTTCAAGTTAGTTCAAAGGAAAAGGTTGAAGAAGTGGAAAAGACATGGGCTAAGAGGTCTTTTTGACCAAGAAGATAAGGAAGACCAGGAGGGAGATGACAAGGAAGGGTCGTGAAAGAAAAGAAGGAGAGTTTATTTGAAAGGCATAGGATTTTTTTGATAGGCAATATATATTTTTGTCTATAGAGGAAGCTTGAGAAGGATTTCAAGTGCAATTTTTTGTAGGTTTGTAGTAGACAAGATAAGAAACTCATAAAAACAATTTTCATGTCTTTTGATTAAATATCAAGGGAGATATGAGTCATCAAAGTTGCAAGTATCTAAGACTAGGGTTTGATACTCATTAGTCTTGTAAATAAAATGTTATGCTCTTTCAAAGAGACAGGGGTCTATCTCCAAATTAGTGAAGTTTGAGGGAGCATATCTTTGTGATCAAAGTAGTATTTTGAATAAAATTTATTGAGATTTGTAGATATATGAGTCTATTAAGTTGTGTAAAAAATTGATTGCTATTGGAATTATATTCAAGGAGTTATGAGGAAAATTGTGGTCGGATGTAGAGTTGTTAGAAGGCAAAATTAAAGAAGAAGGATGGAACCTATAACTCAAGTTTGGAGAAGATGTTAGGAGCAATATTTGGAGGGTGTTTACAATATGACACAAGCTATAAGCCTATCAAATTTCAGCACTTAGGTCTTCTTTAATGAAGAGCAATGAAGGTGTGAAGCAAAGGGGGTCTAGAATCAAAGGTAGCATAGAGGGATTACTTTGATAACATGGTTCTCTCTAACCACATGAGCTATAATCAAAAGATTTATAGAGTTTGCTTCCTTACTTCCTTAAGTAATTTGTGTCCAAATTTTGTTTCAATTGATGTGATATCCTAGGATTTATGAGCAAAATTGAAGGCACGTTTCTAAAAGCAGAATATATTAGGATTAATAAAGTATGTTTTTATGTAAATTCTTCAATTTTATGGACTTTATGAATCTCATCTTACACTTGAGAAACTAGAGGCACAAAAGACCTATTATTTTTTAGGACTAAGACTCTCATCACAATACCGTAGTCACAACGAATCCTAAAAATTCCATCTCAGTTTGGTGAAATAAATACTTTTCTAACTTAGCGTAGAATCCTTGCTTGCGTAGTTTTTTGAGTACCAAATGAACATGCTTCTCATGCTCTTCTTTGTTCTAGGAAAATATCAAGATATTATCTAGATAGATGACAACAAAATCATCTAGATGCTCTCAAAAAATGTCATTCATCATGTGTTGAAAGACCGTCAAAGCATTGGTAAGACCAAATGGCATGACATTATAGTCAAAATGGCCATATCTTATACAAAAAGTTATCTTCCATTCGTCTCTTTCTTTGATTTGCACAAGGTTATAAGCTCTCCTTAGATCAATCTTTGTAAAGATCTTTTCACATCTAAGTTGTTCCAGAAGACTAGTGATCAAAGGTAATGGATAGCAATTTTTCTTTGTCACCTTGTTGAGACCTTGATAGTCCATGTACATCCATAGTGAGCCATCCTTCTTCTTCACAAATAAGATTGGTGCCCTAGCTGGCAACTTTGAATAACAAATGAAGTTCTTAGCTAGGTTCTCGTTAATATATTTTTGTAACTCAGCCAACTCCGTCTGCAATAGGTTATAGATTGGATCAAAAGGCGGTTGTGCTCCTTCTTATAATTTTATGGCACAATCATATGGTCAGTGCTTCAATAGCATATCAGAATTTTTTTTTTGGAATATGTCTTGAAAATCCTTGTATTGTTCCGGTATACCTGCTGTTGAAATCTGCTCTCCATTAGTTGAAGTCACATAAATGACCAATGGTATACCTTCCTTGCATGATCTTACAAACATTCTTGCTCCAATAAACAAGGACTTTTTGATTTGGGGTCTTTTTCGAGGCTTGTCTTTAGATTGTTCTATAGAAAATGTTATCCTCTACAACCTCCAATCTATGGATGGATTATATTTTTCCAACCAAGAAAGACCAAGAATAACAAGGTTTGATAAGGTGCTAATAATGTTAAAAATAATATAACTACTATAGTCTTTAAACGTCATTTCTATAGGTTCTGATTCATGGGTGATACTACCAGACAATAAAGGTCGTCCATTTATTACTTCTACGTGAACAAGCTTGAATTTCTATATTAGAAAAATTTTGTGACGCTTAACAAATTCTTGGTCTAAGAAACAAGCAGATGCTCTTAAATTTAATAAGGCTAAGGTTTTTAGTTTTTGAGGGCCAAAAGACAAAAGAATTGTAAAACAATGGGCAGGTTGAGTAGAAAGAGAGGAACCTTGTATTGATTTGTTCAACTGCACAGTTCCTATTGTGGCCAGGCATCCTCATTTTTCGCATTAATCTATATGTCCTCTACCTCTGATTATAAATTTAGGCTACTTGTCGATATAGTTGCACCATGACGACTTATATATTGTTTGGAGCATTGGTCTTGTTGACGCTAAAATAGGCGATTATCACACTTCACAGCTTGGCTAATGGCTTTGTTGAGCGTTCGTGGATCAGGAAGAGATAATAACAAATCCTTCACATCATCTTTTAGACCCCAATAGAATTGACTCGTCAATGCTTCTTCGTCCTAGTTGATGTCACATAGTAATTGCCTAAAATCCGATATATAGACTGATGCAGAGTGAGTCCGTTGTTGTAGCAACCAAATTTTTGTTGTAGCCCATCGAGCCTTATCATGCTCACCAAATGCTTTTGCAAATGCCTCCAAAAAAGTCTCAAAGTTGTTCAAAATTGGCGATCCTTTTTTCAAACAGAGGAGCAAATCATGATAGAGCTTGTCTTGTAAGCAAAGTTCCAACCAATCCAACATGTGACTCCTCCGTCGGATAACGTTTGAATTATAGAGCTGTTATCAATTTGATTTGATTGACAAAACCTCAAAACTTAGAGCGTTGTCGCGTGGCGTGAACTTCTATCTAGGAATACACCGGGTACCTAGCTGTAGAGAATTTTATTTAATATTTATTGGCTAAATTCTAATTAGTTATTTTTTCTTAATAAGAAGGATAAATACACACAATAATATAAGAAAAAGGTTTTGTATGATTAAAACCTCTTATTTTTAAGTAGGTTTGTACATAAGTTTTCTCTATGATATGTAGAAAATCCTTAAAAACCTTTTAAAGACTCATCTATATACCAAAATCATATCATGGCTCTATACATCCACCTTTTACACCTCCATAAAGTCTTGGCTCCCAAAAACACCTTTAATATGCACAAAAGTCCAAATTTGCAACAAAAACCCTTAAAAATATATTTTCCCGCAAAGGATGTTTTTCTTCCTGAACTTTAGAAAATCATATCTTCTGATCCAGCCGTTTAGTTTTCTTCAAACTTTCAGGCAAGGTAGAATTCTCCTTTAAGCTTTACCACAAAAAAATTCAACTGCAAATATACTTCTGATCGTTTGATATCTCAAAACTCCTAGCAGGTGCTTAAAACCCTAGCTCAGAGACACCTGAGTACTATTTTCTCTATATCTCACAATCCCAAAACCCTAATACCACAAAAATTTTGCACATAGTCTTGTGACATAAACATATATACTCCTGAAAATTTTGAGCCAAAAATCTATCAAATTGACTAAGATATAGCTCAAAGTGTAACCGCTAGTTAAGCAGAGCCACTTACTACCTTTAGCTTACAAGCACTGACTTCAACTCGCAATATCTCCTTGATTCTAGTTTGGATTTTATCAAGATATACGTGAAAAGTGTAGCCAAGAAAGTGCGCTTTCCAACCTTAGTCGCTGATCTTTGATTGCTTTGTGTATGCGCGAGATATATCCAAAAGAGTGACAGTAGGTCCAAAAGAGTGACAGTAGGTCCAAAATCGACACCCTAACTTTGAGCGCCTATAACTTCTTCATTAAAAGTCCAAACCATGCAAGATTTGCACCTAAACCATACCCAAAAACCTAAACCTGATGACCCAAGCCTTTGATGTTCGACTCCTCTCCAAAAACAAACCCTAACTCCTAATAAACCCTCGGGCAGCCTCCTTGAAGCCCATTGGGCATGATTTTTGGCCAATTAGAATAGAGATTTCTATCATCTACCTCTATTCATCCACATGGATGGCCAAACTACCCTTTTTACACTAAAAACCCTTTTCTAACCCTTCTTCTTATAAGATTTACATACTTGGTGCTTTAAGCACCAAATAAAAGAAGTAAATAAGATCTTAAGGATCACCAATGTCTAACATAGGTGACTTAAGATATATACAAGTTACTATCAATATAAAATTAACTTCAAAAGTCACTACTAAAAAAAAAATAAGGTTGTATAAACCTTAATAATAATCCTTTTAATAGATCCTTTCTAAACTACCAACCTAATCATATCCTATAACCAATAAAATCTACTGATATGACTTTCATTTAGTTAAGTAGTAAATTGTACATTAAATATACATGTACAATTTTTTCACATAGTAGCCAAATCACAACACGACAGCATTGTCATATGTCGTGAAGATAAAAGAGAAATATGCAATAATAACTAGTCTTAACTTCTCTAATCAATCTCTAAACAGTCTTTAATCATACCTTAACTAAATCCTAATCAACCTTGATCAAATTCAAAAAAAATCCTAAAACAAACCCTACTAAATCCTAATCAACCCTAACAAATCCTAAAACAAATCCTAACTAACCTTAGTCGAATCCTAACCAAATCCTAAGGAAATCCTAAGGCAATTTTAGAACCTCAACAACTACCAAATAAACCATTGATTTTGATTGAAATTTTTCACACATCTTATTAATTAAGTTGAAAACAAGCACATCAAGTTTGAAGAAGATCTAATATCACAAAAAGAAGAAAAATCCATAAATTTGCATGGGTGACGGTCGGCCTCCTTCTCCAATCTTGATGCCAATATTCCAATACCTAAATCTCTCTTTTACACCGTTCAATTGCTTTCAAATTTTGTGTATGTATAGAAAAACAAGTCTACTACCTACATACATAAATTTCACTCCAATCCAACTAGCAGATTGCTCAAGATCTCAAAAACCCTAACTGACCCTCAAAACTTGATTTCCAAGATCTTGACCCACTTAAACTTCAATTACATACAACTAAACTATTAGATTTAGCTCAAATTCATAGCACACATTAACAACAATAATATCCAAAAATCTACAAATTTTTAGCCATTGATTTGCTACAAAACTTTTGAAATTGCTTAAAACATCAACCCTATTTTATTTCACAAAATCCCAAGTTGCCAAAATCAACCCTGACTTTGCAAAGCTATTATAAAGTCATTTTTTATCCAAATCACTTCAAATCAACTTCTATGAAAAATCTCTTAAGTCTTCTCTCTAATTCCATCTTTCGATCTACCAAAAGACTCTTTATTTGCCCTAGGCAGCCGTTTTAGTAGCCAAAGGTCTGATTTTGATCCTATCCTACAAATGGCCAATCCTTCATTATCAATCTAACCTATTCTAGGGATTTTATAGTCCAACCCTACCCTCAATTTAATCCTAATATCAATCATGTTAATGATTTATCCTTTTTATTATATTTTTACTATTTTATGGCCTTTTTAAGGTAGTAAAAAAATTACTACAACCTAGAAGGTAAAATTACTAACTAATTTTTATCTACTAGCTATTAAGTGAAGAAAATAAACTAAGAGGCTTTCATAAAAACCTTGTTAAAATATATTGAATTCTTGTTGAACTAAGATAATAGAGTATTAATTGAAAAATCATTTTTAGTCATAGTTTCACCATATAATCATGTCACAACATGACAACGTGTACCATCAAACTTGTTCGGAAGGTTAATACGAGGCTCTTTTCGTTGTGGAAGCAATGGTTCTTATTGAACCACAAGTAAAGCTGTTTCTTTTGGTGTAGAAGCTTGAGGCTAATGAAGCCCAGATTGTGCTATTCCGGATGCTCCATTGTTATATAGTCTTACAAAGATTCTTTCAATCACCGTAGTTCTTTGTGATAACGTAGCAAGAGCATTCATAATGGCATCCAACTTGGACTCCAAACTTTTAGTCATATTAATGTCTTGACCTCCAACCATTCTAAGAGAAAGAAAGTAATTGTTTCTATGAAGAGGAAATATTGGTTTAGAAGAGGGTACTCCGCAACCTCTAAAACGCCTTAAGACCTTCAAAAAGAGGGATAATCCACTCTCTTCAAGAAGAATAAGACTCCAATATTATAACAAAAAAGATATCAGTTTAGAGGAGGATAATCTGCAACCTCTAAAACACTAGTGTACCTTCAAGAAGAGGGATAATCCACACTCCAATAAGAAGGAACTAGCTCTGATATCTAAGATGAGAGCAGTCTCGATAAACTATCACGGACGCAAAATATAGACTGAAAGTCTAAACGAGAAGTTCAAGAAGAACTGGCAAGAACTAGATTAATCAGATGAATATAAAAATAATACCAGAGAGGTGAGCTAGAGCTCCAAGAGATGTATTGTCGAGACTGAAGAACTCTTTAGCCTCGACTTCAATATATACTCCTACCTAGGAAGCTTCTGAAGCAACTTCCACCAATTAGGGAGCTTCTCAAGCAACTTCCACCAACTAAGAAGATGCTAGAAGGCTCTGGAAGGTTCTAAAGAATTCTACGAACCTTCTAGAATATTTTAGAAGGTTCTGATAAGTATGTCCTTGACACTTGGAGAGGTGAATCCTTTTAATCCTAAGATCTTATTTGAAAGATGTTTTGAAGGCCGCAATAAAGATCAGATCCTTAGATGGCATGTTTCAACAATGGAAGTACTAGCTTAAGGCTATAAGCAATTTTTTTGAGGACCAATAGAATCCATTGCTCAAGAACAAAGAATAAAATACATAGCTTCATTAGCACAATGTATTCTTGATTTCTTATATATGTAGTAAGTTTGAACTTCTCTTGGAACTCATCACTAGAAAAGGAGGTGATGTCAGGGACATACACTCCGGAGGTTACAAAACCTTCTAAAATATTTTAAAAGATTCTTAATCGATAAAAATTAATTGCAAAGTTTCTCAGTTAGTGGAAAGAGCTCAAGAAGCTTCCCAGTTAGTGAAAGGAGCTCAAGTAGTTTCTTAATTAGTAGAAGGAACTTAAGAAGCTTTCCAATTGGTAGAAGTTGCTGGAGAAGCTTCTTAATTTAATGGAAGCTACTCAGGAAGCGTCCTAGATATGAGTATTTGTAGGGATCAAGGTTGAAGAGTTCTTTAGTCTCAACAATGCATCTCTTGAAGTTCTAACTAACCTTTCTTGATGTTGTTCATGTACTCATCTCTTTAATTTGAATTCTTGTTGATTTCTTTTGGAAACCTTATCTTGATTTAAATCTCTTGTTTTGTATTCTTGTATCTTTGATAGAAGGTAGGACAAATTGGAATATCTTGTCCATTGGTGGGGCTATGATATTAATGAATGTATATAGAAACAAGCCAAAAATCTTACTAATATGCTTCAAAAGATACAAAAATTTCATTGATTCTATCCCGACAAACCTAAACGTGCTTGATGATAATTTCTTGGTGAAGATTGAATTTAAGGAATATTCATAAGAGGGAGAGAGTTAAATTAAAACCTTTATTAATATGGAATTATCTATTCTAAAATAGAATAGAATAGTAGAAGCAAATCAGTCACCATATCAAACCTTCAAACATTGAGAGAATAAGATTCAGAAGATTCATTTGCTACATAAGTTTTAAACAAACCAGTGCAATTTTCATAACCTTCAATTGAGCAAAGTGAGGACAATATATTTCACCACCAAATATGACCTCAGTTGGAATCATTAGGAGCAAGATGCAACCATACAAGTCTCAATTTCAATGCTTAAGTTTTAGCAATATTACTTAAGCTTGAAAAGATAGATCTTTTTGGTCCTAAGATCTTGTTTGAAAGGTGTTTTAAAGGCCTTAATAAAGATCAAATCCTTAGATGGGATATTTCAACAATAAAAATAGTAGCTCAAGGCTATAGGTAATTTCTTCGAGGATCAATAAAACCTATTATCCAAGAATAAAAAATAGAATACATAGCTTTATTAATGCAACATATTCTTGATATTTTATATATGTAGTAAGATTGAGCTCTTCTTGGCACTTATTGCTAAAAAAAGAGGTGATGTTAGAAACATATACTTTGGAGGTTTACAAGACCTTCTAAAACATTCTAGAGATTCTTGAGTGAATAAAAGTTAGTTGAGAAGCTTTCTAGTTGGTGAAAGTAGCTCAAGAAGCTTTCTAGTTAGTGGAAGGAGCTCAAGAAGCTTTCTAGTTAGTAGAAGGAGCTCAAGAAGCTTCCTAGTTAGTGGAAGGAGCTCAAGAAGCTTTTTAGTTAGTGGAAGGAGCTCAAGAAGCTTCCTAGTTAGTGGAAGGAGCTCAAAAAGCTTTCCAATTGGTAGAAGTTGCTTGAGAAGCTTCTTAGTTTGATAGAAGTTGCTCAAGAAGCATCCTAGACATGAATATATATAGGGGTTGAGATTGAAGAGTTCTTCAGTCTTGACAACGCATCTCTTGAAGTTCTAATTCACCTTTCTTGATATTGTTTGTATACTCATCTACTTAATTTGAATTTTTATTGGTTTCTTCTAGAAACCTTATTCTAGTTCAAGTTTCTTACTCTATATTCTTGTGTCTTTGATACTTGGGAAGAGATAGGTAATGGAAAGGTAAAGTTGAAAATAAAAAATTAGGTAAGATATTCACCATGCTTAAATTGATGTGAATAATTATTTTTTTGATTTGACAATAATTTATACATAGATAAATAAATAAATTAACAAAATAAATGACATATGAAGGTTAGAAATTTATTTAATTTATTTATGAGCTTTGAAAGCTATGCACAATGAATTTACATATTCTTGCATTTACAAAGCAATTAGTATTGTCTTTTATAAAGCTTGCTTCTAGCTAATTAAAAATATAATATGTATAATAAATAAAAAATTAATTATATTTAAACTAAGTTTGATTGAATATATATATATATATATATATATATATATAAATAACAATCAAAATTTGGAAACATATTAGTCTATCATTATTGTCCTAATATTTCATCTCTTGTTTAATTGAATATTGGTTTGTAGATAAAACATAAAAAAGAATTTGATATCCAATTTGGAGATATTCAATAATCATATTAAAAAAATCCTTAAATAAATTTATTAAATAAAATTTAAAAGTTTGAAATTAAAAAAATTATCTATCAAAAATAGTATCTTATTTGATGGTAATTATTATATGATAGAAAAAAGGTATTAAAATGAATAAAATATTTTAGATTCTAGTATAATAACATCAGAAATAAATCAAATAAATCAAATTATTACATAATATTTAAAAAGAAGAAGATTAAGATGATTTTGCTACACAAAAGAAGTACGTAGGTTCTTTAAGAGATTGTAAACAATATTTAAAGTAAAATAGATCTTAAAATTAAAATTTCATATTATTCTATTGAATTATATTTACTAAATAAATTGATAAAAAATAAATGAAATTCAAAAACTTATTTATTTAGAAAAATAATAATAAAAATTATAAGCAACATTATTGAATAAAAAAATAAAATAAAAAATAAAAAAAAAATTATTATTCTTATTATTTTTTGGCATCAAAGATATTTATTTGAATAATACATAGATAGCTATTTTTAAATTTTAAATTATTATATATTAAAAAATAGATAAAAATAATAATAAAATATAATAATTTTGAAAAAAATCAAATGAATAATAAATATAATTGTTTTTGAAGATCTTGTAATTTGTGTGAATATATATTACATGTGTTACTTCCTTTTAAAAAATTAGTATTCTCAAAACAAATCCATTATAGAAAAAAAACTTTAATTATAAAGTTTATAAAAAATTTATGTAGCACTACATTGCTTAGAATAAAAAGATTTATCACTTCTTTTATTTATCATAAAATTATTGTTATAGAAAAATCAAAATAAAACTTTTTATAATATGATATATCAAAATAATCTAAATAAATCCATATAAAATAATATCTATAATTGCCCAAAATAATTATTATATAAATTATTATTTTTTAAATATTATTCTTTAAAAAATAGTGAAGTAAAAAGAAGATTTTTTTAAAAAAAATTAATAAATATTTTTCAAGTTTATAGATTAAATTTATACATAATATTTTTAGAATTGATTATCTTATAACTTTATCTTTTGCAGATTTATCAAAATATTTTAGTTGAATATTTTATAACCAAAAAATCTAAAAATAAATAAATAAATAACTAATCCATCAAATTTGATATACAATCCAATAGTCTTATAGGTTTTATTAAACAAGACAAGATATTTGTTTATATTCTTTTAGAATTTATAGAATAATTTATTTATTTTATTTAAGTAGCAATAAAAAATAATTTTAATTTTAATAAATAGTATAATTTATTAGATGTTATTAAGTAGTCCAATTAACCAAAGGCAATTCAAAAGAATCAATCTAATAGAGAGATCTAAACTAATAGGGTTTGGATAATAGAAGGTAGATTAGAAATATGCGACCCAAGTAAGAATTGAACACCTTGAAGTCTGAGTTAGAGTAAATTAGGTCAAGAAAGTATGTAGCTACTAACAAAAATCTTGCTAATTGCCCACAATTAATCAAAGTAGTATAAGTAAGCACCAAGGCTGATGATTACAAAGGGGGAGGAAGATAGAGGAAAGAGATAGTACCAAGTACCAAGTATCAAGTACAAGGTCAAATCTTTATTATTGTTGTTGTTAATACAAAAGTTCTTTTTAAATTGATTATAAATATAGACTACTTTTAAATCTCTATTTGATCTTTTTATTTATTTATCAATTATTAAAGTTTATTTTCTTATAGTTTTATTAAAGTTGAATTGTATGCACTAGAACTCAAACCAATAATTGATACAAAATTCCTCTTAAAATGAATTCTAGCTACAACTTGTCAACTTCAATATAAGAAAAATTGTTTTTGGATTGATACTTGTAGATTGATATCCAATAAGAGAAGCCACCATCCAATGTTGATTTCAAGTGATCCACAAGCCCTCTCCAAACTAAAGTTGACTTTGAAGAGAATCTTTTAATCTACCTCATATTAGACATGCTTATGTCCAATGTACCAAAATTTGGATCTTAGATCTATTAAACAATGATTTTCATTCCCTTTTGAAGTGACGTATAATATTAATCTTAGATTGTTTTACCAATCAATTGGTTATTTAGTTAGTTTAATATTTGAGATTAAAAAATATTAATAGAAGCTTAATATAATATTTTAATATAAAATATTTGACTTTTAATTCAAAAATCTTCTATTTAAATTTCTTAAATAATTAAACATCATAAAATTATAAAATTATAAAATTAATTTTTTAAGAATTTATAATAATTAATTTAATATGGATGGACTATTTAATTAAAGATTGTTAGTCTTATATTATATACATGTAGAATTTCTTGTTGTTATTCAATTTTTTTGTATCCTTTTATATTTTAAATAAATTTTTATCAAGAGTTTGTCTATTACTTTGAATTGTATACTTTTAAACTATTATTATGCTTAATAATAGTTTAAAAGTATACAATTCAAAGTAATAATAGTTTATTATTAAAAAATCTAAAATCTTTTTCATACTTAAGAATTCACAAGAAAACTAAATACTATATATATACACATATACATTTAGACATAAACAAAATATTGAATTTAATGTATCTATTTGTAGTAATAAGAACAAAAATTTATAACCATGGCCTAGGTCAATATAACTTTTATTTAAAACTCATTAAATAGTACATGGAATGGTTTACATTGTTCTATTAATGGATAAAATTTTCAAATATTAAATAATTTTTTCAATTTCTATATAAAGTTTAAGAACAATAAAGAAGGATAGATTTCAAAGATGTTATAGAATTCAATTTTAGATTGCTGGAACAGTTCATTTCATGTCTATGTGAAAATAAATAATTGAAGGATCTAAAAGATAGTTGAAAATATCATTTTTATGATGTCTTTGACCTTCATGAATAAAAATTAATCATATATTGCATGTTTACTAAAAAATTATGATGTAAGAGTTAACCTTGTACCAAAAACATTGTCTTTATTCATTTTAATAATTATGCTTGTTGATTTCATCATTCTATTGAAGTTTGGGATTTTAAAATTAATTTCTAAATTCGTAACAATTCTATTACAATTATATATATATTGTAGGGGCCTTGTCACAATATTGTTACAAAGACTTGATGTACTAATACTTTTACATGCTATTGTTTTAATTCAACAACATGTATAATTTTAAAAATGTGCTGTTATTTATACAAATTTGTTATTCTAAAACATTTTTAATAGAATAAAAAAATAATATTGTAATGTTGACTTCTCAATCTGTACTTTATACAAATTATCTACGAGGCCACTTGAGAAGTAAGGATGAGATAGAGTATACTCTTTCCTAGATGTAAATTTTTGTGAATGTAAAAGCTTCAATTCTTGCAACTTGAACTCATTATGTTAGATTTTGTGTGCTTGTCTGTTTGCTTTAATTCCATTTTGGCCTGGAACATTCCAGTTTGCAAAACTTTAGCCTTTGCAAAGGCTGTTGATCTCATCTGCCATTTCGTACCATCATTTTTTAAAATTCTATTTTTACTCAATTCCTCTAAAATACTCTCAATTCATGCTAAATTTTCGGCACCACCGGAATTCGACATCGCTGACATGGACAGGGAGTGACGTGCTGACGTGGAGGGGGGCAAGGAGCCAATGAGAGGGCAGGGGAGAGAGCGTGCCAAAGGGGGGGAGGGGGGTAGTGCAGAAACGGTGCCGTGGTGCTCTTTCCGCCAGCTTCTTCGCCCGCTCTCTGCGTCCTCCCTCATCGCTCAGTTGCCCATCCTCCTCTTCCTCATCATCGATTCGCGTCACTCGCACTCCAGGTGGTGAGCCTCTCCCTCGCGATCCTCTCATCTCATCGCAAGTCGTGCTCGCGTAGCAATTGCAATTTGAGGTTCTCAGGATCTGCAGTTTATTTTTATTTTTTATTTTATTTTTAAAATTTTTAGAAGGGTTCTTTCTGATTCTGCGCAATTCAGAAAATTGTTTTTCAATCGGGAGTCCTGTTAATTAGAACGAGACCTCTTCCTCGTCATCCGTGTAATCGTCTTGAACGAAATCATCATGTTGTACCACTAGCATAATTGTTGCGACACCATGACTTTGACCATTGCAGCTCGTTTGTGGTGGCTACTTTTTGTTGTCACGTGTGTTGAGCATCCAGCACAAGGATCCCGATAGGTCAGGAAGTAGAAGTTGAAATCGCGGAAGGTCTTCTATGTTTTAATTCACCTAGCTCTTCGTTATAGCGTTCCTTTTAATAGCTGGAAATTCTCTGAGGAGGTCCATCCTTGAGTAGATTCATACCAGGGTTTAATGCAGTTTCGAGGTTTTGTGTTTCTTTTAGTTGCAGTTTAGGCTGCACATTCTTGAACTCTGCTGCTTGCTTGTGTTGAATGACTTCTTGAATCGATTAGCATATTTAGCTCTTTATTTGTCCATTGGCTACTCGAATTAATTCTGTTTGTTTTGAGAGGAGCTTGTTTGCTATCTTAGATCTAATCTGAAAGTTGTGTTCTTAACAGGGTGTTCCAAAACTGCTGTAATCAGACTATTACATAACTTCATAAGAATCATGGATAGGGTAATGACGGGAAAAGGCATGGATGAAAAGGGCTGGCGTCGACTTGCTCGTATCAACCAGCAACTCCAGCCGACGGGCATTCCGAGTCTCCTTTCTCCAAGTAAATGCTTCTATATCATCAATCTTATATCTCATTAATCTTGATGGGACTTCATCATTATACATCGCAAATTTTTTTATTTTGAATTTGGAAGTTCATGAACGATGGAGCACTGCATGTACATATTACTTGAAGCCATTTGAAGTTCGGGTTTTCCTGAGGGTGGTTGAAATGCTCTGTCGTATCTGCAAATTGTAGGTCAGTTGGAGAGCATGCCCACGCTTGGGGTTGGCCTTCCTGCATTGGACATAGCATCCGCCTTTCCGCAAGCAACACCAGCATCGACATTCCCCACATCAGGCACATCCCTTTTCCTCATTTTCCAGTTCCTCTGCTTACATGAAGAGTTACATAAAAATAGCAAGTATGTCGTGTATCGATTGTCTCCTGTCTCGCATCACGCCAATTTTCATCAAGATGAATGTGACGCACGCCATATGTTGATTTTAATTCTTACTCTTTAACCATAAAATTATTTTTATGGTTATGGGGCGGATAAACAGTGTCAGACTATTTTGGACTAGAAGATCTCTTATCACCGGAGGATGTCGCACTTCGGAAGCGTGTGCGAAGTGTGATGGAGGAGCACGTTGCACCTGTTGTGACCAAGGTTTGTTCACCTAAGATTTTTTTTTTTTTTTTTTTTTTTTTTTTTTTTGTTCAGGCCATGATTTATTTCATTTGCGTAAAAGTGCATTTATCTACATATGTTTTAGTCTTTTGTGCGTCAATGTTCAGATTTTATCATGACTTCACTAAATTTCTGAATTTTCTGGTGATAATGGCAGTATTGGGAGAAGGCAGAGTTCCCATTTGAGATCATTCCACACCTTGCCAGCCTCAAGATCGCTGGTGGAACTATTAAGGTTCATGCGCTAGCCTCTGTTCTCTTTGCCTGCTCAATGAACTTTTGTGGTGTAAATCAAGTACTTCAAGTGCCTGGCATTGGTGAATGTTGTTAATAATAGATAGTAAGTCAGTTATATAAAATTTTATGATGTTGTGAAGGAATTGTTTTAAAGATTAAATGCTAATGTTTTCTGGCTGGTGAAAAAGGCACCTATACTGCTGTAGCAAAGCCCTTTGGAAGGAATACAAGTCCCGCAGTGTTGTGCAATGAAGACTATACTATATAAAAGTGTGGTGATAAATTATGTAGCATGTTGGACTTCTTGTGGCAGGGTTACGGATGTCCGGGGCTTTCAATATTGGGTCATGCGTTGGTGGGTGCCGAGATTGCACGTGTAGATGCAAGCTGTTGCACTTTTGCTCTTGTGCACTCCAGCCTGTGCATGTCCACCATCGGTACGGTTAGATCTTCTCTGCATACTTCTTTAGTGATTAATTTCATGCTGCGAAGCTTGGTTTTTGGTTGGGATTGTACACCGGAGAGTATCTTGGAATGTTCCGGTAGTATATTTATTAAGTTGTATTTTTCAGGGATGTTGGGGAGTGAGGAGCAGAAACAAAAGTATCTACCGAGTCTTGCTCATTTTGATACTATTGGTTGTTGGGTAAGTCCCTGCGGTCCCTTATAATGCTCATCAATAAAAGTTCGTGCTGTGCACGTAGCTCAATGTTGTTTTTAGTGCAGCTCGGAGAAGGGGGTGACTTTTGTTAAATTTCAGATCGTTCTGATTTGGTCTTTCTATGTGAAGGTTTCTGTTGGATGGTTCCCCTGAGAGGAGAACAAGTGTTGATCATTAGATGTGGTTGTTTCGTTTCGTACTCAGTCATGAAGGATTATGTATGATGACAGGCATTAACGGAACCCGCGTATGGGAGTGACGCAAGTTCACTTAATACAACAGCAGTGAAGGTTTCGACACGCATCACTTTTATTCCATCCATTATTGTTTTGCAGAATAAAATTGATCTGTAGCATGTTGCTTTAGATTTTAGAGGGGGGGGGGAGCATAGCAACTAAAATTCGGAAATTCTAAATAGTAACTAACATCATTCTGGAAGCAGGTGGAAGGAGGATGGCTCTTGAATGGTCAGAAGCGGTGGATTGGTAACGCTACATTTGCAGATATAGCGGTTGTGTTTGCACGCAACACACAAACGAACCAGATTAACGGGTGCGTTATTCACAAAAAATTGCCGAGACGAGCATTTCTGTTATAAGACTGTCACGCTCACTGTTGTCATATCATCTCGAAAACATGATCCACAACTGCTGTATTGTTTTTATTGTTTTGCGCAATGTAATATTTCTGGTGACACTCCCTGGTTTACTTGACATTGTAAAAATGTCTTCTCCATTTCGGAACCCTTAGGTCATTCAGTCTCAGTTGGCCCTCTGGTGTAATGTCAAGCACATAGGAGTGATTATTGGTTGTATATGATGAACTATGCACGGTTTTGCAGGTTTGTCGTGAAGAAAGGGACACCAGGTTACAGGGCTACCAAAATCGAGAATAAAATTGGATTGCGGATAGTGCAGAATGGTGACATCATCATGAAGGATGTATTTATACCCGATGAGGATCGTTTGACTGGCATCAACTCTTTCCAAGATACGAACAAGGTACCATAAAATATGGATTTCGTCCTTTAGGTTGTACAACTGACTGCAGAGGATTATCTGACTTGTTCATCGAACCTTGGAAATAATTCGCTTTGTAAGATGCTACGATCATCTTCAGAGATCTGGTCATCTTGTATGATACAATTCGCTATTGTTCACATCTCATGACAGTTGCGTCTACCAGACAATGGTTTTAATAAAATATCATCTGAATCAGGTGCTCGCTGTCTCTCGAATTATGGTGGCATGGCTTCCAATTGGCGTTTCGATGGGTGTGTATGACATCTGTCACAGGTATGATGAAATCAGATTTTGCGCATTTTGGATCCAATTTTTCTTGTCATGTGTTCCGTAAAAATGTTTGATGTCTCGAAAATTTCTTGAAATCATTTATGTTAGCCGTGTGAACTTGCAGTAACACCATCAACGAGTCATAAGTATGTGGTACGTGTTTGTTTCGCTTCCTGATTCTAAGACTTTGGTTGAGTACAGATACTTGCAAGAAAGGAAACAGTTCGGAGCCCCGTTAGCAGCCCTTCAAATCAACCAAGAAAAACTTGTGCGGATGCTTGGGAACATTCAGGCAATGTTTCTGCTTGGCTGGAAGCTTTGTAAAGTGTATGAGAGTGGCAAGATGACTCCTGGGCAAGCCAGTCTTTGCAAGGTATGTATCTCCTTACATATCGAAAGATTTTCGCGTAGCAGAACCATTTAACTCCCCTTCGAGGTTTTCCAAGTTTTGAAGCTGCAACTATGCATGATAGTTGTGGGAGGAAGGATATCTTTACACGTAGTTCTGTGTTTGGATATGTAAAATCGTAACAGCTCTATGAGGTCTTTCATGTTAGGTTGTGCGAACTGCTTCAAGGAATGCTGGGTAAATTGTTTTCTCGGGTTTGGGACACATCTGTTTTAATTTTCGGAATCTTGCAGGCCTGGAATACACTGCGAGCTCGAGAGACAGTCGCCCTAGGCAGGGAGCTACTGGGGGGAAATGGAATTCTATCAGATTTTCTTGTTGCCAAGGTTAGAGGTCAATTTTATGGTTAAAAAGTGAACGATAATAATTTTTAAAGTCAGGCCTGCGTATCATTCCTTGCTATGCATCTCAATGTTTTAAAGATGTATTGCTCCTGCAACGAAGATCATGTCTTTGTTTTAGCAGACATTTTTTGAGAAAACTTGTCTACTTTGTGGAATTTGGAAGATATGATTTCTAGCACCCCCTCCCAGTTTTTTTGATCATCTGTGTATTCTTTGTAGGCCTTTTGCGATATGGAGCCAATTTATACCTACGAGGGAACATACGACATTAACACCCTGGTTACAGGACGAGAGATTACAGGAATTGCAAGCATTAAGCCTTCGGCTTCTGGCAAAATCAAGGGTTTTACGGCGTCTCAGAAGTAGTAAACCTCTTGAGGTAGACTTTGGTAATCACAGAACCAGCATATCTGGATCATGTAAGCCATGCATGTGCGGGGAATGCCAGGGTCACGGACTGGTAAAGCCTCGCCAGCTACGAAGATATCATAAGAATCTCTCACCATGTAATGGAAAAAGTAATACAACTTTCGACGCTGTTAGTGTTTATCTCGCACAAATAGTTGAAAGTTGATTGCGTATCTTTACTGATACCAGAAAGGGATTTCAGGAAGTGACTGTCTTGTGTGGAGATGCAAAAAACCTTCACATGAGGCATGGCCATTCTCAGGGTCTCCGCAGGAGTGTAGTCCATCTTGAATCTTGCATGACTTTGCTTATTAAATGTGTACAACTTGATTGCAAGTGGGATCATAGAATCTAAAAGGTTCCTTTTTGTTCGTAATCTGAAATAAACTCAACAACTAATCTTCTTTCAAAATTACAATCGCAGCTTCTTTTGGACGCATAGAGCCTGAGCATCCAGAGACGGATGTCAGAATCCACGGCTCCAGCAAAAACAAATTTTTCCTGCTGTTAGTAATCGTCCACGAATGTGTAGTCTGATTTTTCCAACATTGATCACGATGATCAAACTAGGACCCATTGATTAATTCTTTCAGCAAAGACACACCACACCCTCGGCATTTCGCCCCTCCATCTCTGTTCTACAATGGTTTTATGAGATTTTAAAAAGAAGAGGTAATAACATTTTTTTCAGTTTATTAATGAGTGATGTTCAATACTGTACATATCCAGATTTTAATGCACACGATGCAGACGAGCAATCGATTTTCTCTTCGATTTGGAAATCATGTGATCGTATTGAATATTTCAGCGTAGATCATCTCTACCCTTATATGCTTTCATAGGTAGTGGAACTTTGCTACAGAACAATCTTTAGAGAAAATACAAGCCTTTTTCTTTTCTTTTCTTTTTTCATTAAAAGGATTACCTTGCTGACCTCCTTGTGCGAGTCAGAGTGTAGGATCTTAGTACGCTAGGAGATGAGGTTGCGCTTTCACAAAATTACATCTGAAGGAGTTGTTAATGTTGGCTTACTCTGTAAGGCGTGCCTTTCATTTGCGTCAAAATAGTTGGACAATTCATCTTCTGTTATCAACCTTGGCACTACGAAGTCGGCAGATTTGGGTTCGAATGTGGTGCTAACATGTTGCTACTTTTTACGTCACGGTGTGTGAAGCTGGGACTGCATGCTGGGTGCAAGTATTCCAGACCTACACCGTTTGGAAATTGAGTTTGAACGAACGTCCGCTTGCGATCGTATGTGCTTTGGGATTGAAGCAGCAATGTGAGGATCCGAAACTGTTTCAAGAAACGAAGATTGAATAAGGAGGGCATGACATGTTCTTCATAATGATTTCGCACAATCTATTACTTGAAATCTTATAATAGATACTCAAGTGATAGATTGTGCTGAAACTGCTCTCACCAATCAAGCATGAAAAGTTGCTCGTTGCAGCAACAATTTCTGGACATGAAAACATTGTTAAACCTCACCGTCCGCATCACCACTTGAGAGAGGCAGTATTAAATCAAGTGGGGGTGGATTGCAGGTTCATTGGCCGCTATCAAATTAGGTGGTGAATCCAAGACAAATAAGGAAGGAGCTTTCGATACATCACAAAAAATAGAGTTTCTTTAGTGTTTGTTGGCAATGACATAATTCAATGAACATAAGAATGGTATCTTAAATCAACATTTAGAAGTCCTTCAGAAGCTTCTAAAGAAATGAAAAATAGGAAATATAATGTATAAGTTGATTGACATAGGTGGAATTTTGATATATCTATCTATTGGAATCAAGCAATAACATTATATTGATTATCTTGAATGCGTTGGTAAAATTTCAACGCATTCAAGATAATCATAAACAACAAATAAAATCATAAACAACAAATAAATTCTAATTTAATTAATAAAAAAAAATTATATAATTTTAAAAATTTTAATTAAAAAATAAATTGAAATTATCTTAGATTTAAAATCATCTTAACCTATACAAAGATGAATTATAATTACCATGCATTAGATCAATAATAAATGGACATTAAATAACATTCTTTTAGAATTAGAATACTCTCTATATTTCATCAAAGAATTGATTAAATTAAGTTTTATTTTTACCACCTCAAAGGAATTAAACTTGTACATCTAAATCCAAAAAAATATATTAGTTAGTAGCTCAAATTTATTTATTTTTATATTTTATATTAAAAAATAATTAAATAAAGAATTGATTGTCAATCTTAATAATGATTATTACATCTAATATATTTTTTATATTATCAATTGTAATATAGTTAATATAATTATTTGATTAATAAAAAAAAATTAATCTTAAACAAACATTCAAGGTAATTTATTGATTTATTATAATAATATTTTTAAATAAATTATAATAGTTATTTCAGATAGAGCTAAATAAAGTATATAAATTACCAAATTAGTTTGTTGTTCTTATTAGTTTGTGGTTCTACTAGATGATATGACATCCAATAGACTAATATATATATAAATTTAGCATCTTAAGATTTCTATTCCTAAAATTTTTAAGATTTCTTGTTGGATATAATAGATGTTATTTCATTATGTATTTGTAGATCGAATAGAAGTTAATAGATTGGATAATTTTGGTTGTAGTTGTAAAATAAGTTAGGCAACCTAAAAATCAAATTTATCTTGTATTTTGTAGTCCTTTATATATATTATTATTTGCTTAAAGTTTATAACTTTTAAAGATAGATTTAAAAAAATAATCTTATTAGACTTCTTATAAATTTCTATAGAATAGATTTCTTATAATTACTATATAGCAATATATTTTTTATCTAATAATTATTAAAAATATTAAAAAAAAAAATACATATGGTAGTTAATAAACTATTGTTTGTTTTGTCTATTTAGATCTTAATTAGATAGCATGTATCTTTAATTTTGATTAATAAATTAGATTGATTTTTTATTGAATAGAATTTAAGATGGAATTTTTATTTATTTATTTATTTATTTAAATAAATTTATATCATATTATATATTATTATACAATAGTTACAATTTAAAATCTTTAAAAATTTTAGATTAGTGATTTAAAATACTTTTGATGGTTTCTTCTTGTAAAATCTTTGAATAAAAAAATATTTTGAAGTTACATCAATCAAGAAGATTCCTAAAAATTCAATTACTATTGATTAAAGCACTCAAAGCTACACTTTAATCAACTTTGGAATAAAAGTTTTTTAAGAATATTTTTTACTATTTTTAGACTATTTATAATTATTAATAAGCCTACTAAATTAGATATTAGACTTAAATAAATAAGATCCAAATAAGAGACAAATTTAGATTAATAAATTTAGATATTAGATAATTCAAGTTTGAATAAGAATTCACTGTAGGTTGGATATATATAATCTATTTAAAAAATCAAACCTTAGAGTAGAATAAATTAAATTAACATAAAATAATAAAGTAGTTGCCTAAACAAAATAAATATTTGCCATAATTAATTAGAAGTAATATAAGTGTATAACAAATTTAAGTAAAATTAATTCTTATCTTTGGTATTTTTCCAATCTTATTGAAATCTTATATTTCATCTAAATTAATTATTTATAGACTTAATTTAATAATATTCTTCTTTCCTTATTTTTTATACTAATCAAAATAAATTTATTTTAGTCTAACTTGCAACTATAGTTAGTACTACTTTTAAAAAAAATTAAGATTCTATTTAACTTATTTATTTGATAGAAGTCAATTATGTTGGAATTATTTGAAATAAGTATTAAATTTAAGTCTAATTCATTTAAGAAATTTTTAAAATTAATTATTAATTATAATTAATTAATCAAAGATTTTTTTTGCTAACTTTGAAATACTAGATTTTAGTTCTGTTGATTTAACTCATTTAGAAACTTTTTAGAATCAATTTCCAATTTGATTAAATTATTTCAAGATTTTTTACTAAAATCAAAATTATTAAACTTTGCATTGAAAAAGCTTTTAGTATTGAAATTTGGATTGAAGATCTTAGAATCAAATATCCAAGTTTAAAATAAATA
>JAWRVF010001908.1:0-34103 GCA_036785485.1 Physcomitrellopsis africana | reverse complement strand
TCTACAATTTATAACAAAAGACGTGGAAATAGGTAAATGGTTGACTGCTTGGTATCAAGATTTAAATCCATACAATTGCATGTGATGTATGAACACAACACAAAGGTAGACACAATTAAGGAACAAAAAGATGTTGCTTTACATCTGGAAAATAAAACCTTGCCTAGGGCTTATCCATATGTGGTTTGGGAATTGAGGATTATCATCATGAAAATATATATTCAATATATAGCCGCCATGAGGATGATTTGAATTTTCAAGTTTCTACGAAGTTAAACCAATACGTCCAGATGGATGGCTGGCACTACTTGGATCTTGACCGGGGCAGTTTCGTGGTTCTTGACCGGGGCAGTTTCGAGTCTGGTTTCAGTGCAAGTCGTGTTGTTGGGCCTGACAGCTAGCAGAAAATCTGAGGAGCGGGAGGTTGCGGTACTCTTCTGAACAGGATTAGTTGTGCATCACTCTTGAATGGGCCATTGGTGAAGTGAAGCTGTCCTGGCCAAGGGGGTGTTGTGCAAAACTGCGGCTGCGAGTGATCAGTTGTCATCAGACACAATCCGCTTAGCTTTGATGCCGTTTGATAGTTAGAAGCTTCAGCTCAAACGGTCGAAGGAGTCGATCAAACAAATGCACAGCAGGCACAGTGTAGGATTGTTGCTCCAACCGTCTAAGGCCCGACGCCCGTGACACGAGAATGTTCTGCTTTGATGTGGTCGGCATTCATGCTTCGGACGTACTCGAGGCAAATCGAACCAGGTTCATTGAATATAGTACCCAATATATTGATTATTCGTCTTGCTTTGGACTCCGCTACACCTCCACATCTGATAGCGTCCTCAACCTTTCTTTTTAGGATCTGCTGCGTGAACCCAATATGCAACACCTACATTAATCACCATTCGTAGAGTTCTTACGCATTTTATTTCATGTACACATCCGGTTTTTGTTGATCATTTAGCGCAAAACATCTATGCTAGTTGAAAGAAATCTAAACGACATATAACCCTCTCTGCAGAGTGGAGCGCACCTCTTTCCGTGTTGGAAATGCTTGCTTCAGAGATGCAAATGCTTTGTCTAGAATTATTACCTGTAGTGTTCTGGAATAAGATCGTCTCCACCAAGCAATCTAGCACTGTGCGCCGCAGTGATGGACACCCTGTCAAGGTTTATCATCATATTCATCCTCACTTTTTGGTTGCTCTACTTCAAAGACTACAAGTGTTCCGGCTGTAGATGCAGCTGTGAGCGTTTCAGAACAGTATTCCAAGGCAAGAACCTGCACATAAGCCTCACCGGTATTCATTAGATAACTGTCGGAATAAACACAAAGAATATAAAAGAAAATTACTTGAACTTTGTTACGCTGACAAACCATGAACGAATCAGCTTTGGTTCTTAATTTTGGTAACAGAAAGCGAATACGAACAATCCTTCATTTTTACGATGGGGTTCAGAGGGAACACATGCTATCAAAGCAGTATCCCATCAGAAAATCCCACCTTTCCACCCTGTTTTGTAGTAGCAACGAAACATTTGAATATTGAATCACTGACCTGTGGTGTTTCAATGGCCGGACGCGATTTACCGCGCGGATATGAACTTGCTCCGTGAAGCTGACTGAAGCGGTTCCTCACCTAGTAACGTTGCTTAAGGTGAGGTATAGCGAAATCCCGATGAGAACTACCAGATGTCGCTGCTAGTTCCACTGCTGCCACATGCAAACAGAATTGACCCAAGACGAGAGCATAAGACGTCCACAAGGCCCTAGCTCAGGTATGCAGTCGAAACAATTAGTACCTGCTGTGTTGTCATCAATTTTAGACAAAACAACTTGACGCTTGAATTCCGTGGATGAAGTTTCAAACGCTAAATTTACTCTTGCTGCAAACCTTCCTGGTCATGAGAAATACGCGGATCAGCACTTTATGTGTATCAAGTGACTTGAACACTACAACGCTCCGCTTGTACTATTTACTAAGCAGTGGAAGACGTAGTAAAAGTCGGATGACGAGCGATTCTTGTGACATCACTTTGAGCGGCAAGTTTTTGAGACACAAGTGGAGACAGCGCAGAACTCCGAGGACAATCATCCATTTCACATATATACAATGTAATACCTGCCACCCTTGAATCTTTCCACCACGACTATTACCACACCTTTCTTGGCACCAACTCATTGCATAAATACCTACTAGGGATATACGGTGTAAAAGGAGATGTATTAAAGAGGAAGTCATTAAAAGTGAGAAATAAACAAGGGACTGAATATGGAACCAAAAAAGTATCTGCTGGATGGCTTGTTCACCATTTATGAAATCGAAATGTGGAATCTTGGCACTGGAACCCTATGGAGTTGCAACATTAGGCAGGTGCAGTGCTTGGCCCAATGTATTTGTTATTGTCATCATTTGCTCATGCTATGGTTACTAATAAGAGGATGTTTTGTATCCATGGTTTTTTTAGGCATGAAAAGTAGGGTCACAAATCCATAGTTCTTTAGAATGGCCATTCCAATGTTGTACAAACTAACCACAAAACCTCTTTTCTAACCATTCAACTAACTAGCATGAAGGTTATTAGCACCAACAATAACAACTATACACAACTTGAATGATTTAGGAGTAATCAAATTAAGAAATTTTGATCTATAGATTTCATAGAATTGTCATTCTAAAATTGTGCAAAAAAAATTTAAATTCTTTTTTTAAAACGTCTAATTGAACAAATCAAAGATCACAAACAAAAGAAAATTTTAATTATAAGTAATTTTAACAAATTTGTTAGAATCACTACTTCAAAGCTTTACAAACCAATCTTAAATTTTCTTTCTAATAACACTAGCCAACCAACACAAACAATATTAGTAACAAAGGACTTCACTTCTAGGCAACTTACAAGACATTAGAGCAACCAAACAAAAAAAGATCTTGGTGCTAAGATCCTTCAAAATTACTACTTTAAAGTCTTGCAAATCAATCTTAAACCTTCTTTCTAAGAAAACCAATCATCTGTCACAAAAATTAATAGTAACCAAAATAACTCAATCTTAGGTAGCTTATAAGATATTAGAGTGGTTATTCTATAGAATTATATTAGCGTTAAAAATCCATGTTTTTTTTTCTGCCACTCCAATGTCTTATAAATTATTTAAGATTGAGATATTTTGTTGTTCTTATATTAGAAGATGGATTTAGAAGAGATTTGTGAGACTTTGAGTGGTGATTCCAAGAAGTTATGGTACCAAGATTCCTTGTTTTGCTTCCTTTAAAGTTGTTCAAGCTACTCATAATTGGATTTGTCTTTTGCTTTTGAATTTTGTGACATTTTTTTTTTTTTTTTTTTTTTTTAAATAGAAGATTAAGGTGTTATTTGTTTGTAGAATGGAATTTCTAAAAAGTTTTAACAATAAAACAATCCATCTTTTAAATTTCAAAATCTTATTAAAAATAAAGATGCTTGTTTATTCAATAATTGCAATTGAAGTAGATAAAGATCAAATTGAACAAGTTAGACCTTATATAATGCCTGATTGTAGAAATTGTAAGAAGAGAGAGATAATAGAAAAGATATATAGTATGAGGGATCCTACCAAATCTAATAAAGATCAGAAGCACACATTTTTATTTTACTAATTAATCAACCCAAAGAAGATTATTCAAAAATTTATAATTTTTGTAATATAAAAGTTGGAATCTCATTGCCATAATAAGATAAAATTAGAAAAGTCTCTATCCTATCACTAGGTCTACCAAAAGAGATATTGAAGAGGCCATGTAAACATTCTGCAGTTTATCGACGCTTCGTTACGAGCATGATTCATCATGTGCACTGAAACATAGATGTATGGCGTTACGTTCTTCGACACGGTCAGTTCGCGTTAACGGAACGGCCCGTGTACCGTAGTTTTCTCAGTAAGATGTTGGATGTTAGATTCCAAGGCTGTGGGATTGATGTTTGCAACAAGAGCATCCTTTGATATGTGAGGCGCAACCTTGATATCCACCGCAATCCTATAGGTGTAGGCAGAGTTGATTACCTGGCAAGTATCAAATGACATAACTGAGATTTGTTGAGCCCTGTCAAGATTTGATCCATCCATCGTTTGAAAGCTGATGCATGCAAACCGTGATCCGGCATTGCGTTCGATAGTCTTCCTCGGAAGCGGTTAAACAAACGATCGCGTTTTCCATTCAAAATATTTCCGCACGCTCTGAGCCAGGCATGACCAACATTCCATGAAAACTTCTACCATCAGCAACCACACTGAACCTAAACTCGACACAAATCAAGGCAACGCTGGTCTCGTAAGAACATTCCCAATCCTCATGCTTCGCAGAAGTATCAGTAAAAAACATACTCGACTCGCAAACTGCATCCAATTCTCGCGTCTGATTCTGAAAGGCAGCACCACATGACACGATCCCAATCTCACAAACGAGAAACATCGACAGATTCACAGCTGTTGGAAGTGAAAAATCATGGGGAAAGTGTATACCAACGTCGTTGAAATTCAGGAGCAAATTCTATAGATACTCTCATATCCAGTAATCGATCCACAAAGGCAAAAACCAGCACCGGGCGTTGCTCAAGGAAAGACTGCTCGAGGAAGCTTCGAACTGAGTATCCGCCCCACATAATCGAAGCGCGTAAGTTGGGGTTAAAAAGGCGCGGCGAATCGGACAAAGCCATTTGGCGGAAGCAACGCGCTTGTGGACAGAGTCGCCATGTGGGAGCATGGCACTCGTGTCGCGAGGAAGGCCATCTGCCCCGCCACGTAGGTGACGTCGCACCCCCGCTCCTCAATCCGCTTTCCATACCTTCCCTTTTGAGTAATGTGGCCAAGTGGAGACATACCGACACGTGGCTATCGATGCTGGATGGATGAAGTTTTGAGGACGACGTCGTTGCGGATGTTTTTGCACTTCGAGAAGATTGTGCAAGTTCCAATTCAAAATACTTCAAGGAATGTCCCAACCAACGAGGAATGTGCATTTGGGTGTGGGTGGACTTGATTGGAGGGCAAGTAGTTAGTTCATCGAAGTAGGTTGGAGTAAGTAGATTGTTTATTTTACAAAATGAAATCCGAGTGTTTGCAATTCTCGTTTGCAACCATTGAGAGGTGTCATTTGGGTGGGAATTTCTTATTTTGTTTCTTATTAAACCATGAGGAACCCTATGATTTTATTATTATTTTTATTATTATTATTTTCACCTCTTTGTCTTCCTTGTTTATTGTCCCTTTTGGTAGAGAATATCATGTTCATTCAAAAGTAAAAAGTTTGCATTGTTAATTCAGCATTTGTGCTAATAAAATTTATTCTTAAAAATCACCTTATTAAAAAAGTCTTAAACCACCTTACTAGAAAATTTATGCTATTTATATATTTTTTAAAAATAGATACTCTGTTTTTTGTTCATTTGATATTATAATTCTAAAAAATTTAGGAACAATTTTGAAAATTGTGTTATTTTTTAATATTTTTAATTTGGAAATCTATTTATATATAATAATTGCTTTCATGGTGTTGTCTTTTATTTTATATAAAAATTTATCTTATTTTCTCAACTCTTTTTTTTACATGTGAGAGAAGCCTTTTTTTTTCTTACAGAAATTATACCTAAACCAAATAAAACTAATTACTAAAGGATTTTAAAAAAATACTTATAGTTTAGCTTATAATTAATATGGAACTAAAATCATACGTTCTGAATCTACTGTAATTAGTTTTTATACGAAAATTATAAATGAAATTTTATGTATTTCTTACAAAAATATAAGGAAATTTTGTTGATGCATAAATTTTTATTAATATATTTATAAATTATAAATAATCAAAAAAGGTTTTTTACATGGGTGAATTTAAACTGTTTTCATCTGCTTTAGCTTGATTTTTTTTTTTTTTTTTTTTTTCCTTAATACATCAAGTGTTAGATTTTAATTTTTATCAAACTTTGGTTTACATCTAAAAAGGTGTTGAATAACTTTAAAATGTTATTTAGTGATTCAAATGTTTGAAAATTGTTTACAAACTCAATATGAGCATGGTTGATTCATTTCATCAATTACAAATCATAACAGGATAAAATAAATAAAAAAATATTGAAGTGTTCTTTAAATAGATCTGTAGACTAAAAGTAAATTGCTTATACTGTAATGTATTTGAGGAAGAAAATGGATTAGAAGGAAATTCTTCAAAAATGATTTATGATCTAAATTTTTCAGATGGACTTTTTTCTAGAAGATTGGACTCTTCTTTATGTTCTTTCTTTAATATTTCCTTCTTGTTTTTTTAAAAATAAACTATCCAAACGTGTCCAATGTGTGCCTTTTGTACGAAACCCTCCCAAAAAGAAGATTCTAAAGATTTGTTAGAAAACGAATTTCCTCCTTGCTTTGAGAGCTTATATTTTATAATTCTTTTAGACAAGTAATATTCACATTACTTGTAAAATTATTTTAACATTTTTTGTGGTTCATTTTAATCCTATGTTATGTCTTATTGACACATCTTTTTGATATGTCAAAGTTTCTCAAAATATAGGATCCAAAAATAACTAATGAATGACTTGTTAATAAAATTTTCCAAGAACAGAATCCAAAAATTCTTCAGAAATTTAGTGTCCACCTCTTTTACAAAATCATATTATTTGATCATTATAAAGATATTTAGGTTCATCTTATTTGAAGCATTAAGCGAATGTTTTCCCCTAGTATATTTTCTCCCTCTAACCCCCTCTATAGAAAGACTATAAAACTCATTTCAATCTTTGTTTGAACAGACCCCAAATAAGAAGAGTGAACGTGTGAAAATAGACATTAATCAATGTGATGAGCATGGGGTCAATTCACTTCCACCAACTGATGGAAGCACATCACCTACATCTGGATGAAGACCCACATTCGTTCCCCAACTCCATGATCACGGATGAATAGGAAGCAACCGCACATCCATCCATACTCCCACTCCTCTAAAAAGAAAGATAGGGTGGATTTGGCTTGGGCAGCAGGGGCAGAGGAAAGCAGCTTCAAAGCAACATTTCAATGAGAACGGGGAACGACATCGGGAACGCACGAACCTTCGTTCGTGCGGGGATATCATCCAATCTCTGCTCGTTTCTGGTTTTCATTCATCCTGGACGGTGACACTGGACAGTTCTAGCTCTGTGAGTGTCACAGGCGACGCATTCCAGTCCAGAATCTAACGTGGGTGGTATTTGTCCAGCGATTACAGGATACCGAGATTCGACGGGCGCTTCGGATGGACTCGGTCAAAAGCGGAAAGAATACAGGCTCAAGATTAAGCCGACCCACTGTTTTTCTTTTTCAAGTCATCATAAAATCTGCATCTTTTCGAATGCCGTGGGTGGAGAGAGGATGGCCGAGAAATAAGCTGTAATTTTGCAAGATGTTCCTGCGTGGACTTGTTGCGTGCGGTTCTGATTTTCTACCTATTTGTTAAGGAAAAACTGCTGGTGTAGCGGCATTTCCACTTTCATATTCCGTGGGGTTCGAGTACAATCACACGTGCCGCGTCTTCGCGTCACAGGTCCGCAGTTACCACCGGGTGAGCACGCCCTTCAATGATATTTGTTTGTGCTTATCCCCAGTCAGATAGTACGAAATACATGACAAATATAGAATATACTGTATTTTTCAATCGTTCATTTGCAGATACGGCGCACCGACGGTGGATTCTTCAGGCGATGGTTTTCACTCCCGCTCCGTACTCACTGCAACCGATCGGGCTGTAGCCAATGTAACGCAGGATGAGAATCAAGATCATTGTGGAACAGATTCACCCGCGATGCAGGACGTACTCTTCAGTCCTTAGTACCCAGTGTCGATCATGGACTGACTAAGAAAGAGTTTCTTAATAAATAATTGCTGATTGTCGATTGCCACTTGGCAGCTTGAACCTAATCCGCCACGCACCCAGTGTCGACACACCACACCCCTCCCTCACATATAAGTACATCCTCCGCATTCAAGTTTACCAGTTCAATTCGCAAGACACACGCTCATTTGTTTCATTGCAAGCGTCGATCAGTCAAGTAAACAGTTTTTCTAGAGTACATTTTGTTTGTGTAGACAGCCATGGACAAGATCAAGGGCATGTTGCATGGTCACAAGAAGGACGAGGAGCACGCTCATGGCACCCCCGCCACCGCCACCACCACGGACGTCGGTACCACTGGAGCTGGCTACTCCGATCCTGCTACAACCCAACACGAGGAGGGCCACGAGAAGAAGGGCCTCTTTGGACTCGGTGGCCACAAGAAGGTACCGTGACTTCACATCTCGTACATTCAGTATTGATCGTGAAGAGGAGCCATTTCCACCTCTGTAATAGTGGAAGGTTCCGACATGGATGACCCTTTGTCCATCATGCGCACGCCCACCTTTATGTTGTTTTCAATGGTTTAAATAGTGATGCAGTGTCGAGGATCCAGTGATTCTAACTTGAGTTTCAATGGGTTGTGTTAACAGGAAGGCGAGGAAGGAAAGAAGCACGGGTTCATGGGTATGGGAGGCGGCTCCAGCTCCAGCTCTTCCTCCGATGAAGAACGCGAAGGTGCGGCAGAGCGAAACCGGCTCCGCCGTGAGAAGCGTGCGCAGCGTGCGCAGCGTACTGCGGGCACAACAGCTGCCGGTACCGTACCTGTAGAGGGCACTGACGAGAAGAAGCACGGCTTCTTTGGCTAAGCGCCGACTGTGTATAACTCACGACTTTAACATCCGTCGGAAGAGCGTGAGATCCAGATCGGAGGAGGCAGTCACAGTTACGAACGTAATATGAAAAGCTTCGGGATCCCTTGTGTAGTTATCAATCTTTGTGTACACTGTCGAATATGTGGTTTATATAGCAAGAGGTTTTTCATGTAATCACGTATACTGGGTTCCTTTTCTTTTTGGTTTTATAAATGAATCCGCAGCAAACGGAATGTTTCTGTAGAACATGTGCCGTTCATCTTGTTTGATGCATCTTCGGTCATTATCTTCTGTCGGTGACACGTGCTTGATGCATCATCTCGAGTCATTTTATTATTTTAAGTTGGTGACATTGCTCAATGTCTCATTTCCTAAGTCAATATATGATATCGGTGACATTAGCGTGATATTCACTTCTGTGATGTGATGTCGGTGACATTAGCTTGATGCTTCATGCTTCATGTCGGTGACATGTATGCAGATCTTGTAACACAAAGTGAGAAAAGGTGACCTATTTCGGTGATATGTGAACGATATCTCGAAACAAAGCGTGGTAGAATGCATCACCGACATTTGAGCATCATATCAGTTAGCAACACCATAATCGAACTATAGATCAGTAAGTTTTGCATTTGGGTGAACACATGAATGTTATTGTTTGCATGTTTGTGTAATGACCAAGGATTGCATTCAAATCACATACACAGGTTATGCTTGACAAATAATATGTCTATAATTTGTCAAACTTGATCGCAAACGACCGTCCATGTGGAATTGCTAGTACAAATATTCATTCTGAATTGTTAGTACCTATGTACACACACAAATCTTTCATCTCACTACTGAATCATTTAGAACTGAGATCTCTTACAATCCATTCCAAAATTAAAGAATCAAAATAAAGCGTTTCAATCCTTATTTGTTTATTTATTCATTCATTCATTCAACAGTAAGAAATAATGAATTTTCTTCAAAGTGCATTATTCATATCAAAAAAGATATTGGCACTTATAATTTTATATAAGATTTTTAATACATGCTAATTTTAGAATGTAACAAATATTTTTCAAATTATCACTTTCCATCTAGTTTCTCCTGTCTTAGCTCAAACCAAAATAAAAAAATTATAGTGAAAATTAACTAAAACATGAAATTTATTAATTAACAAGCACAAGGATATACAGATGTAATACAATATTACATATGAATATTTAATTTAATTTTAAATGTGAACCATTTGATTCTTGGAACATGATTATGACCTCTATTATTTTAAGTGTAGAGATATATATATATATATATATATATATATAAGATGAGTTTATAATAAAATTTATTGAAGAAGAAATAAAAGTAAAACTACAACCATTCATACACTTATGAATCATTTTTGTCAAGACTTGATTACCTTAAATTTTACAAATCCTCTTTATTTTGAGAAAATGTCTTAAAATTTATAATTTTAACTATCATGATTTATTTATTTATTGAATGTAACAAAAAACATTAATAATATTTGTAATAAAGTTTAATGTATGCTTTAAAATTTATTCATGTAGCATAATTATTATTTATTTCATGATTTGACAACATTGATTTAAAAAATATTAATACTAAATTTTTCTTAAAACATAATTTTTATTTTAATATTTTCTTTATAACTATATTTTCTTTAGATATGTTCTTTATTTACTTTCAAGGTAGTATAATATTAGTTTGTTTGTTTGTTTTAATTTTGTAATTTTATATTTTAAATTTTTTTTTGTAGCTGAGTAGATAAAAATAAAAACAGTCTAGTATAAATATAATAACAAATAAAGAAATTCGTAATAGAAGAAGAACAACAAAAAAAGAAAAAAAGAAAAAAAGAAAAAAAGAAAAACCCATTGACGCGGTTGGTATAAAAGTTTTCTATTTTGTAATAAAGATAATGTTGTAGTATTTTATAACATGGTTCTTAATTTGGTAGTATCTTGCAAAATTGTCTTTAAAAAAATTATATCTAAAAATCAAATCAATTATATTTTTTAAAAAAACTAAGTAAATTCATAAAATAAAGATGTTTTGAGTTGTCACATTAAAATTGTTTAAGTTAACATAAAATTTGAGTTTTTATTTTAATATTGTATAATGATATTATAGATGCAATAGATTATATGCACGAATATTTCAATTCCCCCCCCCTCTTCCTTCATGTTAGATATTTTAATACCTCCTTCCAAATTCCTTGGATTGCTACTTTTAGGAATACCATTGGGAACTTGTTCCCAAGTTCCTAAGCTTCCAAGTTAAGCTTCCACCCTCTTGGTTGAAAAGAGTCTTAGAAGGTATAAAATTTCCAAAAGGAGGTATTAAAATATTTATGCCCTAGATTATTTACATACATTAGATTTTTAAGCATATATTTGTGTAAAAATGAATAACAAATAATTTTTCTTAAATATATACATATCAATTTTTTTATTAAAAATATTGTCCAAATATATTACATCAATTATTTGATTGCATTAAAAGACTAGAAGAAGTTGAAATGTTGTAACAACTTACATAAAGAAATGGAAGAAAATATTTTTTACAGAATGCTTATATTAAAGTGTGTAGTTGATTATTGATTAAAATTTTATATATTTTTTTTTTTATTGCAATGATAATTAGTATGCTAGAAGATTCTATTAAATTTTTTTGTTTGTTACTTTTAATAGGGTAATAGGACATTGATCATGATGTATTAGAAAAATTTGTGTATAAGTTACACTCTATTAAATTTAGTCACATTGTATTTAGGTAGCATATGTGTATTTCTTGCAATAACCATTCTATACATTGCTTTATTATACCAAAGAAAAAAATAGTATTAAATTCATAGTTGAAACAACTTACAAAAAAATCTGTGATACAATCACATAAATTCTAATTGATGTTGTGGTTATAAAGTTATCAACATAATGGTAGGAAATTGGTTTTTTGTTGTTGTTTCATGCCATTATTACGTGTACTGTCTTCATTTAAAAGTCTTATAAAGGAATGACATTTTATCTATATGAATCTGAAACAAAATTTTAAAATCATAAAATATAAACCATCTTCAAAAAAAAACATATCTATAAAATTTAATTTTATTTAATTTACTAAAATTTCAATGAAGAAATGATTTAAACTTCTTAGAATTTAAGATATAAAAAATCAATATCATATATATATATATATATATATATATATGAAAAAATAAACTAAAAATAAAAATATCAATTTATTTAAATTTAAAATTTTATCTTTATAATTGTTTTTAGAATTTTTTTACCAATATTATAATACTACAAATTTTCAAAATTAAGTAATTTATTTACAAAAAAAACTATGTATAATAAAAATTAAAAAGAAAAAAAATTAGACACCAAAGTTTCTTTTATAAGTCTTTAAGATTTAGATAGAAATTAAAGTATTTTTCTAATTCTAAACTTGGTGTATTTAATTTTTAATAAATTAATATTTTTAATAAAATTAAATATATCAAAAATCTTTTATTAGATTTATCTTTAATATATAAATCTATATAAAAAAAGATTTAGAATTTATTTTAATAAATAAATGATAATATAAATATGAATATATATCATTGGTTAAAATTAATGAATATATATATATATATATATATATATATATATATTATCTCTTGCAAATTATAAATACTCAATGAATCACAATTCTTAGTGAATACAATAATTTTTTTATATTTTACTTGAAAATAAAAGAACAAAAAATTACTTTGATATATATATATATATATATTTTTTTTATTTACTTTAAAAGATTTCATATTCAAATGCAAAAAAAATTATATAGTCAAATATATATATATTGTGTTATGCCCCAGTAGCCTCCGTTTTTGTTTGTGTCACCATTTTGAAAAATGATGACAATATTTGTCGATTCATTGAGGTCATCCTATCTAAGGTCACAATCATCTTGATCATCATCATTAAGAGTCATCCTAGTTTTGTGGGATTATGGGGTCCTATGTCTTTCATGAGAATGTTGACCGTCCTACTGGTAGTGCATCATCTTCTGAATGTAGCTATACAGGCGATGACTTTTTGTTGGAGAGTGGATTTCATGTTGTATCACAAAATGTGGGTACCTCTCTTGTATATGACAGAGTATCTAGAACTAAATGGGATGATGTGGCATTTTCAGAGTTTACAGATGTTGTCCATTACTGTCTTGCTTCAAGGGAAAGTGCTTTTAGAAATTTGGTTCTTACTATAACAGCTGGACATGAGATGTTTAAGAGAATATCCTTGACGAGGAATAGGTTGCTATCTCTTTCAGATAATATACATAAAGGACTAGATGTAGCATTGTTTATGTTGAAGGCTAGACGTTATACTAATCTATATGAAGAATATGATGGTCATGAGGAAGACTGGAACAAAAAGTATGGACATGGTATGGGAGAGTTTAGCATCTTAACTAGTATGTTTGAGATTGTCTATGATAAGCCTAGGAGTGCTAAAGGTGGCTATATCTTCAGTACTGCTTATACTAGATGTCTTAAGGTCTTGGAATGTCCTGAATATTATGGTATGTATGACTGTTTCTTTAATTGTATCCATCATATTATACAACCTGATATCTTTTTTGATATAGCTTTAATGAGGAATAAGATGAGACTTAAGACTACCTCTGAGGTGACTATAAGGTCTATAAGAAGATTTGAAAAGTTTACTAACATAAAAGTTATTGTATATGTTGATAGTGTAAAAGATGGAAAGCCTGTTTCTCTCTATTGTAGTTCTTTTGAGTCAAACTATAAGGCAATTCTTGTATTGCATAATGCTCATTACTATGTATATAATGGACTAATAGAAGATATTAACATGAGAGATAGTATAAGTTTTAACTATGAGATGGGCTTAAATTATGAAGGTTATATGTTCTATGATATGGAAACTTATGCGGAACCTAACACCTTTAAGATGATACCTTATATGATGTCTTATGTATTCTGTATGGATGGGGAGCAAATAGAAGGTATTATAGGTAAGGATACATTAGACGATGATATCTCTATGGGTATATTTAAGATTATACATGAGTATGTAGGAGATAAGAATATCCTATTGGTGGGTTACAATAATGGTGTATTTGATGATTACATACTTATGAAAATATTAACATCTAAAAGCAAAGAACTTAAAGGTACTGTATTAGACAGTCATGGTAGAGTATTGCAATTTAAGTACAACAATATGAGATCTAAGGATCTATACAAGTTCATGTTATCATCCTTGAAGAATGCTACAATAGGTTTCAAATGTAATGTCTCAAAAGGATACCTAGACCATGCAATAGTACAAAGCAGTGTTTATAATAATACCTTTGAGCTATATATGAAAGATAATGTTGACAAGATAAAAGACTATGCTATAAAAGATGTATTATCTCTAAAAGAGTTGTACTTCAAGGCTAGAAAGACTTTTGAATCTATAGATTCAAACCTCTTAATAGACAGGTCTTTGACATTGTCACAGATGTCTATGTCTGCTTTTAGGTATTCCTTGTCTACTATTCATAAACTTGATGGTATGACTATCAAGTATAAGCTTCCAGTTATTAAAGACCCTGTATTTGACAAGAAGATAAGACAAGCTTTAATAGGAGGTAGATGTCAAGTCTTTAATGCTATGGAAGAGAAGCACTATGATGTACAGTCTATAGATGTAGTATCTTTATATCCATATGTAATGATAAATAAAGAGTATCCTTATGTTACTAAAGTATTGGATGACTCTATAGGTACATGGAGCTGTGATAATATAAAAATAAAAGAATCTAGTACTATTTATGATGATAAGATAGGTATATACAAAGTCACAATAACTAGTCAGCCGAGAGATAAGATAATACCTTACAGAAATGAAGATGGTACACTAGATTGGGATCATAATAAAGAATTTACATGTTGGAGTGATAGTATTAGTTTAAAGCTTCTTAGAAGGTATAATGGAACATTTAAAATACATGAAGGATATGTATATAACATGAAGTGTGGGCCTATATTCAAAGACTATCTTGAACCTATCATGAGACAAAAGATGGAACAAGATACCTATAAAGACCTAAATAATAAGTTGTATAACCCTGCATTGAGAGAATGTCTTAAACTTATCATGAATTCTTTAAGTGGTAAAATGGGACAATTGCCATTCAAAAAGAATAGTATTTTATGTGATGATATGGAATCATGTGATAGGTTTATTAATAAGCAAAAAGAAAACGTATCTGTCATATCTGTCAATGAAGGATTATGGCTATTGGAAAGAGACATCAAAGAAGAAGACCTTAAAATTAAGTCTCCCACAATCATAGCTATCCTGATATATGCTTATGCTAGAGAGTACATGTATGATAACTTTATATCAAAGGTTGACTTTAAATACGGTATGGACACAGATAGTCTATTCCTCAGATCTGAAGATATAAGCAAAGTAGATCTGTTATTGTTTGGAAACAGTCCAGGACAAGTTAAGACAGAACTTCCAATAGGCGTAAGAGGTATATATGTAGCCAAGAAAATCTATGCTAACTATACAGTAAAGAATGGTATAGAGAATATTATAAAGTTTAGATTCAAAGGGGTATGTAGTTCTGATAAGTATATTCATAAAGAAACTGTGGACTATATAATGGGATTGGTTGTAAACAATGACTATAAAAGACTTTCTAACATATGGGACACTTTACCATCAGCCTACTGTATAGACATGTTAAGAGAGATGTTAAAAGATCATCAGGTACATATATTAAGTAGTCAGATAAAGAGAAGTTTTAGGGGTACTAATAGTACAGAAGCATTTAGTATAAGGAGCAAGTATATAATCAGGGCATTTCCTTCATTAGATGTTATAAGAGATCACAGTCTACTATAATTGCTTACTATACTTATGCTTTATACATTTATATGGGAAATATGAACCTTTCCTTATAAGATAAGCTGTATGTTCTTTGGGTACAAAGTCAGAATTGTATAATTCAACAGGCTTTCCATCCTTTAGTTCATCATCATACACTATTACCTTTATATATGTAGACCTTTCAAAGTACTTTATTCTTCTAACAGGAACTTCTATATTATTTTTTATTTTTAATATTCTTCTTGCTGCATCTAGATCCTGCTGTGGTACATCAAATCCCAGAGAAGCATCTATACTTCTAAAGAAACTATCATAAGTATCATACCTAGATTCATCAACTTGTTTGTTTGAAAGATATATAAGAAAAGGATGATCCCCTGCATCAGGATCTTTTGGTTTCTTTGGTTCCATAGGTTTAGTAGGTACCCAAGGAGGCACAACATACTTACCAACAACACCATGATTATTGGTATCACAGTTGGTTTTAGCTATATGACTAGTACACTCTCTTCTAAGATACCTGATTATATCAGCAGAATCTTTATAATCTTTAGGCAAACCTACAGGAATAGAGTCCATAGAAGTATTCACAAGCTTCTTATAAACTTCTGGTACCTCTTGTTCCTTTAAACCTACCTGCTCTGATAAAGGCATAGCATTTATTATAACCTCAGGCCTCTCTACTTGTAATAACTTCTCTTTGTACTCTCTTATAGCCTTCTCACCATTAATACTACATACTTTAGCCTGCCTCTCCATCTCTTTATCAAACCTGTTCTTCTGTTCTTCTTCAGTCATAGCACTTATTATTTTCATAAAATCCATAGAGTTGTGCATCTCTGATTCTACTATTTCTTCATTCTTTACCTTCGATACTTCATTACTTATCGGTACAATTAAAGCATTAGCATCTTCAAGTTCTCTTATTGTCTCTGTATGAATAGAATCTCTTTCGATAATAACACTATGACTATCTTTAGACTTATAAGGAGGCTTATAGTTGACATGCCTCTTACAGTATACAGAATTAGCCTTAGCCTTATTCCTACAAGGAGTATCTCTCAATGGACCATACAATACTGTACCCTTACAATAGTTGACCTCATCATCCTTTTGATTCTTAGCTAATACAGAAATATCATAATTAGAATGATAACCACAATAGTCACTACAATACTTAGCCTTACGTCTACAAGGTGCTCCCTTCAATGCACCAGTCATTAGGACAGCCTTACAGACAGCAGGTTCCCCCAGTATACTATCAAACCTGTTCTGAATATTACTCGTAACAACTAAAGAATGATTATCAGAGCAATGCTCCTTAACATCTGTATTAAACATACTAGACCTGATACTCTCAAAACTACTATCTATATATGCACAGATCTTTACCTTTTCAGCATCTAGAATACTGTTAACTAGCTTCAAAAACTCTATTGGAATCCTAGCCATACCATCTATAGACTGGTTCAGATCATACACCGAATCCATAATCCCACAAAACTAGCATGACTCTTAATGATGATGATCAAGATGATTGTGACCTTAGATAGGATGACCTCAATGAATCTACAAATATTGCCATCATTTTTCAAAATGGTGACACAAACAAAAACGGAGGCTACTGGGGCATAACACACTCTCTTGCATCAAGTTCAGAACTGCAAGAGATGAAGGAAAAATGTATATATCACAGCAGCTTGCCAAAGATATATGCTAAAGATCCAATATGTAAGTGGTACGGATTTAAGAGGGACAATATAATAAGAATAGAAAGAGATTACTGTGATGAGGTCTACTACAGAATAGTGATATAAAAAAAGATAAAAGATCCCTTTTCTATCTGTATTATTTTTTGCAAGAAGACATGGATTTCTATGTGATAAAAGAAGTAACCTTAGTTTGGAATATTATCAATACAGATGGAAATACGCTCTTTGATACTATATGTGTATCTGATGACGTTCCTCTCGTTGAAAGACGTATTGGTGGATATCAGTGGTACAAACACTTTTATCCTGCTATGGAAATCGATAACACATTAAAAGGTAGCGACACACTTCTCATTACATTTATGATTCCAGCTCTTAAGAATGATGACAAGAGAATACCCATAAAAGCATTCTTTGACTTCAGCTCAGGCGTGATGAAGATGAGGCATATGTCATCGTATGCTGTTTCTGTTGCTGAACTTGTTAGTATGATTAGCACTACAATCTGTATTGACATACGACAGGATGTTGAGGTCACAAATATAGAATTGTGTGCCAACATAATAGAGGAGAAGCCGGACTTAGAGCTACTCTGTGACATTGTAATGAACGAGCCTAGGTTATCTAGCATTTTTTCATTAAGGGAAAAAACTATTCCAATATCTATGAAGGTAAAGTATTCGCTATATGCCAAGTTCGGTATAGTAACATTTAAGAGAGGAGAAAGCAAGACTATTACAGTATCAAACATTAAGACTGAAGAGCATATAGATAACATTATAAATCAGATCCTGCTTTTGCTTAGTACCTACAATGAAGTAAAAGACAAGTTTAGTAAGCTATATAGCATAATAGCTGAGGAAGAGAAGATGTCTAAATATCGTACACGAACGTTTGCCCTAAAGGAAGAGGTTCCAGAGTTATTTGTTTCTGGATATGCAAGAGAGTGCTCTATTAAGCCAATAATAATTACAGAACTGGAAGAAGAGAGGTATAAGCTTGAAGGAAGATCTACTATGAGATATCCCAGGGATGGTCCGTATTCAAGAATATATGCTTGTGATGTAGGATTTTTTCCAGGACTCAGAAGAAACAGACTGCCCAACAAAGACATATTCGAATTCCTTCCTTGTTGTTATGCTACAGACCATCTTAAGAGACCAGAGTCTAACTATTACAAGTACACTCATGATATATTTGATGCAAACAGAAGTAACAAGAAGATAATGCGATTCAAGCCATTATATCCTTTAAAGGATGGTATAATTGGTAGGGCTCCAAAAGAACTTCAAGAGATAATGTGTTCTACAGATTTGACAAGGATAGGTGTTAGAAGAGATAAGTCTTCTGTACTGTACTGTATGCCACACTATATCCCAAGAGAGAGTCTGAGCTTTCCTCCTCATATATGTCTCCAGGAGCTGTGGTATTTGACAGAAGAAGAGATACTGCTTAATGCAAGAGATGTAGACATATTTCTTGATCCAACGCTTTACTGTAGAGCATTAGAGTACATCTTCTCAATAAACGTATACGTTCTTGATGTATTTGATGACACAAGCGTGAGGATGTCTATACCATGCACTAAAGGACCATATATTTGGGAACACAAGTATGCTCAGTCTGTTATTGTTTTATGCTACAGAAATGTCTCTCCATACCCTCAGTGCGAATTAGTAACGGGTAATTGGAACGATGCACTGAGACAGTTCAAGACGCAAATAACTCTTTGTAAAGATGCATCTAAGCCTAGACATCCTATAAAGCAAAAGATAAGCAAGGATGGAAAATGTATATCTGCATTAACTACAAGTGGATGGATTCAGTGCTTCTGGAGACCGCTGCATGTCGAGAGAGTAGGTTCAAATGAAGTATCACAATCTGTCTTATTACACGCTCAAAGACTTAGAGCCTACTTCGTACATGATCTATACATAATGTGCAAGCGCTGGAATGTTGTTAACATTAGGATTGTCAAAGCTGATATCTTCTTTATTCCTATGATAATGAGAGAGACATTCTCTACAGTCACTGAATTTACAGAATACTACTCATCTAAGTATCCTTTGTTATTTGGTGGTTGTGTTCTTACAGTCACCCAAGATGTATACAATAAGCTAAAGGGATGCTATGAAAGCTCGATGATACTTCCTCTGGTAGTATCTCCAGATGAGTTTATTAGGAGAAGGAATAATATGATTACTATCATTAGTAGTACAGATGATGAACGAATAAAGATTGGTATCGGTAACTGAGTTACAAAGGAGTGGTATTGTATTAACATAGCTCTGAAAACCTCTCCTGCGAAACGATGGAAATATCATGTATGATGTATGATTGGAGAGCTGGAGCAGATGATGAGAGAACTACGCTATACGGATTTGGAAATCTTATAACTGGAGAGTCTGTGACTATTAGAGTACATGATTTTCTTTTGTACAGTTACGTGCTTATGTCTGCCATGGAACCAAAGGTGCATGAAAGGATGAACAAGGTATCTGAGCGGATCGGTCACAACAACATTGCCAAGACTGTAATGTGTAATAGAAGATTGCTAAGGTCATATCTTGAAGGTGACAAGAAGTTTATTAAGTATTACTTTTATAGACGAAGTGCACTCGACCACTTTTCAAAGCTGATGAAGAAGATGGATGTAGAAGTATACGAGAATGACATGAAGACGGAAGAAATGTTTATTACTACTGCAAATATAAGCTACTCTGGATGGATAAAAGCATCATGTGCAAGTGTAAATTGTAATGCAAGATTGTGCTCTACAGATTTAGAATATACATGCAGCTGGAGTGCAATACAGACTATAGATCAAAGAGATGTTCCAAGGCCATTAATAATGTGCATGGACATAGAGGTGTACTCATCTAATGCAAGTGCTATGCCAGATCCTTGTATAGAGAAGGACAAGTTGTTTATGATATCTATAGTATCCCAGAGATACCTTGTGCCTGATACATGTAAGAGATATGTCCTATATACTGGACAGCACGATATAGATGTTGATGATACGGACACAAAAGCATTCTCAACAGAAAGAGAACTAATAGAAGCATATTTCCTTCTTATCAAAGAAATAAATCCAGATGTTATAATAGGATACAATATATTCATGTTTGATTTCAAATACATTGACACTAGGCTACGAAGAAAGCTTATCAACTTGCCTTCAAGCTCTAGAGTCCAAGGAATTGGTACAGAAAGGATTGACATTAACTGGAGCAGTTCAGCATATGGTTTTAATGATTATGTGGTCATCGATTTACCAGGACGTACTGTCATAGATGTATACCAATACGTTACAAAGGAGTATAAGCTACAGAGCTATAGTCTATCTTCTGTATCAGAGAAGTTTACTGGAAACAAGAAAGTAGATTTGCCATACAAAGAAGTATTTAACTTGTACGAGAAAGGAGACAAAGCATCCATTGAGACTATTGCAAAATATTGCATAGTAGATTCACTACTGACCATTGCGTTGTTTGATAACATGAACATATGGGTTAGTGTAATAGAGATGTCAGCTGTTACAAGAACAAGGATTAGGGATCTATATACTAGAGGTCAGCAAATAAGAGTAAAGTCTCAACTGTACAAAGAGTGCTATGATAAAGGTGTTGTATTTGACAAGACAGAATCTTTGCTTGAGAAATTTGAGTACGAAGGAGCTATAGTATCAAACCCCACTCCTGGGCTTTATAAATGGTGTTCTTTGCTTGACTTTTCAAGTTTGTATCCTTCTGTTATAATAAGTCACAATATATGTTACTCAACATTTATCAAAAGGAACTCTAACCAGCCTTGCTTTACTGTACGAGTGTCTGACAAGAAGTCCTACATGTTTGCCAAAGAGCCTTTAGGACTAGTACCATCTCTGCTAAGAACATTAATATTAAAGAGAAAAGAAGTTAAGATACAATCCAGTACTGCTACAGGAATAGAGAAGGTAGTTCTTGAAAGGAGACAGCTTGCTCTAAAGATATCTGCTAATTCTGTATATGGATCTTACGGGACCCGTAACTCCTCATACTTACAGTTCATAGAAGGTGCAGAGTCCACAACAGCAATAGGTAGATCCATGCTTATGTATGCATCAAGCATCATATCATCTAGATATCCTGTACAATTGGTGTACGGAGATACCGACTCATGTATGTTCACATCCCATACTACTCAGAGTTATGAATCATGTGAGACATTAGCTGTACGTATATCCAGTGAGGTATCAAAAGAGTTCCCCGCTCCTGTAAAGCTTGAATTTGAAAGTGTGTTTGAGACATTTCTCTTGATAACAAAGAAGAGATACATAGGATTTATAGCTGGCGAACGCAAGATGGTATACAAAGGAGTTGTTGTATCTAGGAGAGATAGTTGTATGTTTCTAAAGCATATGTATTCGTCATTAGTAGAGATGATCATGAATTCGATATCATATGAGCACATAACAGAGTTCATTAGAGGTGAGCTACTATCACTAGTAAGGGGTAATGTTCCCTTAGGAAACTTAGTGATCACAAAAACATTAGGAAAAGGATACTCCAGTGCTGGCACGCCCTTATTAGTATATAGTAACAGACTGAAAGACTTAGGTATAGAGGTTAGACCTGGTGATAAACTTGATTTTGTGTTTGTAAAGACTAAAGAAAATTTCAAACTACAAGGATACAAAATGTGTCCACCTCATCTTGTATTACCCTATGATCTCGAAATAGATTATTTATACTACATTGAAACTCACATCTCTAATCCCATTGATCAAATCCTACAGCTGTTAGGGCAAAGATCTTTAGTGAAGGAATTTGCTGGTGCTATTAGAGGATTAGCTATGGCAGGAATCAACTCCTTTTAAAAAAATATTTTTTTATATCTAGATTATAATATCCTAACTGGACCCTCTAGCATATTAAACTCTTCATTGGCTTTAATCGAAAACCACCTTACTTTTTGTTTTGAGTATATACAGTTATATATCTGCCTTGGTCTAATAGTATTAAGCCTTTCTTCACTACAGTACTTAGTATTTTCTAGCTTTTCATGATTCTGCGTCTCAGCAAGAGCTATCTTAGGTCCTACTCTATTGATCTTCTTATTATAATCTGTACCCATTAGAATGCGTATATCTATTACTTGAGAGCGATTTATATTGAAGTGATTGTATATACTCTGTGACGTTATGACATCAGCATATCCTTCTGTCATGTCAATGTCCTCTATCGGGCAAGGACATCCAAACAACAAGCTGTCATAGTCGCTGCTCAGCACAGCATCTACCTCTCCGCTTTGGCATATATGAGCACACGTAACATCCGCCTCGTATTCTCCTACTATACACATATCAAGAGATGTGGGAGCTTCCAATATGTTCAACTCTACACATTCAAAGAGTGCATCATAGTATTGTTTTGCACTTTTCTCATCTGGTAGATCATGTTGAAATATCTTTTTCATTGTTGCTAGTGTCTTCTTTGCTTCCATTTGCCTTTTCGATCATCTTTTCATCTCTAATTGTTTCTCAGGAAATGCCCTTCCATCGAACACAAATACACAGTAGAATTTATCTCTTAGGATTTCCATTGCCTTCTTTATTGTATCAATACAATATGAACCATACTCTGCTCTTTCGAACTCTTCATAGTCTAGTATATCATTAGCCTCCTTTAGAGAGAATTTCTTTCTTGCACGATGACGTACAGCACATTTAGACATAATGAACATCAGAGCATTAACATCAACAGCAATCTTCATACGTTCTATCCTGTGTATAGATACTCTTTGTATTAACGGAGATAGCAACGTTGAGATTCCAACTGGGGACATGTTAGCTTTAGTACTGTAATCTTCTACCTTTCTACTGGACTGAAATATCCTTACATCTATCATGGGTAATAATGATATTATATCAATATAGATGTAATAGCGAGATTATTGTACATGCGAAAATGGCAAAGTTGATAGCTAGAAGCATTGTGAAGGAGTACCTTGAGATCAACACCGGACTGTCAGGTAAGGATCTTGAAAAGGGAGCTAGTATCATTCTAGTATACCTGAGACTAGGTATGATAAAGATGGATGATGTTGAGCTTGAGAATGATAAGATAAGGATTATACGAAGGATATATGTTAAAGACAACAACGTGCTTCTTGCAGGCAAGAAAGGATCGTCTTCGTCGCCTCCGAACACAAAATTAAATGTGATTAGAATGGAAACCCCCTCAGAGAAATTGAAAAGATTAATAAAGCTGTGATGATCTAGTCACTTATCTCTGCATTCCTATATGGATATTTTATGTAATAAATATACTACTGTTGTTTGATCGTGTTGTGTAGTAATATATTACTATAGCTTCTAAGTTCTTTAATTCGTTTCAGGTTAAAGCGGATGCTTTGAAGAAGAGTACGACGAGATGGGCAGATGATACAAACGAAGATCATCATCCTTTGTCGCAAGCTTATGTACATAACAGTGCTCAGCTGGGTAAACACAATATAGACTCAGATGAGGATGAAGTAGAACTGCTAAAGATAAGGTTTTATCCAGGTATGTTCAAACCAAGCAGTAAAGGAGACCCACAAGGTACATCATCTGTGTTTGCTAACAGACCCATAGGTGCTCTTCTGCGACCTAATAACAATAAGGAGGTACAGGTTCCTATGTTCAAGCCTGGTACTCTTAGCACTAAATCTAAAGTTTCTGAACAGCAATCGTCTTCCCAAGACATATCAGCTGTTCTTGCAAAGCTGTCTCTAATGGAGACAAAGATAACATCTCTTATAGAGAGTAAAATGACATCCTTAGAGAGGAAGATGGATGTATCTGAGAAGCGCGTCATTGCTACGACGAGAGCTATTGAAGGCCTTGGTACAATTGTTGAAACTCATATTACTAACGGTATCAAAGTATCACGCGATGACCTAGAGTACGTCATGGGTCTCATTAATGACTGCACTAAACAGAGTGGCAACTTCTTATTCACTCAAATTGAGGGGATAGGCGAGAAGATTACCAATATGAGTAGCCATACTGTACCTGACAGTGCTGATGAAAGTGTACAGATTAACAGTGATGAAGTTATTGTGATCACTGCTAATAATCCTTATGATACTATGCACAAGACAAGTGCTGAGGAACTAACATCTATCATAGAGGGACGTACTGTATATGTCTGCTCCTCACTTGATGAGCTCAAGCGTGATATGAATATGGTACATGAGACAGATCTTGCAGAAGAACAAGATAATGCTGCCGATGATGTTTGAATACTCTAGTATCTCAGAAGAGCTAAGGCTTATACAGTATAAAAAAAGATATTTTTTTGATCTTTAACAGATGATCTTTCTTTGTAAAACGTTGTAGATAATTCAAATGACATTCTGCAAGTGATATAATATTGGTTGTATATGTAATACTTGCAGCTTGTTATAAGCATCGTAGATGTTATAGGTGTCTTAGGTCATATAGGTAAATAGAGTCATGTCTGACTTTAAAGCGATCAAAGATTCGTGATGCAAGAGCTCAAGATGGCCAAGATAGAGAGAGAGAGAGAGAAAAAAAAAAAAAAAAAAAAAATCAATTTAATTTGTACTAAATATAAAAATTTGGTTTATTTATTAAAACTTTTATGCATTTAAAAAAATAATTATTAAATAAAATATATTTTTATCAATAAATTTTATTAATATATATATAGAGAGAGAGAGAGAGAAAGAGAGAGAGATAAAAAAAATACATATATTTTAATAAATATTTGATAAATTAATAATTTTTTAACATTATAAACTTAGTTAGGATCCAAATACTATTAAGTTTATTGAATATAACTTTATCAATTTGTTAATACTATAAACTTAGAGACCATAAATAGAATTATATTTATATAATTTAGCTTTATATTAATTTAAAATTATACTAAATATAGATATTTAATTAAGAATAATAATAATTAAATATAAATAAATCAAAAATAAATAAATAAATAATACCAAAAGTAGATACAAACAGAAGAAACTTAGAACAAATTATGGAAGAAATACTTAGTGAAAGAAATACAACACCTCCAAGTAATAATACAAATCAATTATTGCTATTCAAATTTGATATGAATGCTAACTTTAATACAACAATTAATTAACAAGCTCATATAGACTACATCCAAAACAAACTCAACATATAATTGTTGTCAATAGAAACTAATTATATATCAATATCTTATACATTAAATTTGGTATTCTTTAGGAAAAAAAAAAAAAAAACTTAAATATATTTTCAAATATAAAAGAAGTAAGTTTATAGTAGTTTTTAAAAAATTAACAATTCAATCAATACAATACAAAATGAATAAACTTTGGCATTGTTTGGAGTAGTAATAACAAGCATCCAAGCTTTAGTAGAAATGGCTCGCTACTATTGACCATCCATCCAACTTGTACATCAAAAAATAAATAGGATAGGTATGCATGCGGTAACTTAATAATAATACAGTTCAATTATCTAGTGCCATAACAACTAACATATTAGAAATATAAGCAATAAGACAATTCATTTAGATGTACAAAATAAAATCCAACTACGTAAGATAATATGATAAATCTCTATACTCATCAATTTCAGTTTATCCCTACATTTGCAATAATTTAAAATTAATAGAAGGATACAATTACAACAAAATAATAGATACACTACTTATTGTGTTAAATAAATTTAATCTAAATGTAGTATTTGTATTACAAATTATATTATTTGAAGATAGACTACAATAAAATATACATACCTTGTAAGTAGTATACTATTAACTACAATCATTGAAATCAAAGCAATTCAACATGATCTTGCACACCTTATTTGTAACAAACTATACATGTGATACTTCTTATCCACCAACATTCTAGATTATATAGGCAAGCAAATCAAGAAGAAAAATGATAATGAATAAAACTTATATGGTAATTCTTATATGGTAGACTAGAACTTTATAAAGCTAGAGCAAGTCCCTACTACATCTTCTTTGAATGGCCCTTACACATATCATTAAAATGTGAAAAGAATAGAAATAAATAAAGATTCTTAGTAATAATATAGAGTTAAACATAATTTAATTTAAGATATATAATCAGGTCTTTTCCTATTATCAACTAATATTTCATTTAATAATATAATTTTAAATATAAAATAAAATAAATCATATCTTTTTAATCTAAAATAATATTTAATAAAGTCATATTTTTTATTTTGTAATATAAAAAAATTTAACAATACATTGAAGGTGATTCAACTAAAAATTACACATGATATACATAACTACTTTAGAATATCTTATTCTTGTAAGAACAAAAGCTTGTGGCATTAATGTAAAAGATATAACCATGTATAATACATATAAGACTATTTGCAATTTATTCAAGAATCCATATCAATGAAAGCCTTTTCTTAATTTATAGTGAGAGATCTTATCATATATATATATATATATATATATATATATAATTAAATAATTATTCTTTTAAATCTAATATAAAAAATATTCTTAAAGATCTTACAAATAAGAATTTAGCTGATGCTTTCTACACTAATAAACTAATAAAAAAAAAAACAACATTTCTACTACTACAACACATCTTCAATAATTTATTATTAACTCATGAAGAAATTTACTAAGCTCACTTTACAAAGCAAAAATCTCATCCTTATTAAGTTATATTTTATACATGTTTACAATTGTATTTAATGAGACTTTATTTTCAAAGTCATGGATGTATTTGGTATTGGTTTAGAATTTATCATAATGAACAAAAAATTTTAAAAAAAAAATACATCAAAATCCAAGTGATACTCCATAGCCACTGTTTTTATAAATTTTCCATCCAACAACGAATAAGTTAAGTACATCATATGGCTCTATAATTATTTTTGTTTATTAGAGAAGTGCTTAACTTTAATCTTAAAATGGCAACATAATAATCTATTATCAAATTTTTATCTTTATCTAAATATAAAAAATAATTAATCATAATCTAATATGCTAATGACTTCACAAATTATTTTGAAGGATTTGAATCCATTATTGATGCAGTTATAGAGATTATTAACTCATTCAATTTATCTTTTGGACTCAAAAATTAACTAGCAAAACTTCCTTCTTTATAGTGTCTCTATAAGGACAAATCTTTAAAAATAAAGAAATATCAATAGAAATGGACTAATAAAGAAAAAACAAATATTTTATTTAGAACCCCATTTAGGCTAATTATTAAATAATAGATAAGTTTTTTTTATTCAAAATATTTTTTAAAATAACTAAAATTTTGATATTCCTCTATAATAAAATTGGCATATAAAACTTTAGGTGTTTGCTATATTCTCTTTACTTGTATTTTATATTTGATTAGAATTTAATTTTTTTTTAATACACAATAAAATTTATTTTAATACTTACTTAAAAATTCTTTTAGGTGGAAAAAGAAAAAAAATATTAGACTAAGAATTTTATAGCAAATAGACAATTAATACATCTAAAATGGCAGTCTTAATTTTTTTAACCATAAAACAACCTTAAATGCATTGTTAGTTAGATGGATGCATTTAACATTTTATTTTGATAATTCTTCCATCTTAAACATTAATAGATAAAAAATAAAATAAAAAATAGAAAATAAAAATCTAAGAGAATAAATATATAAAGTCTTGATATTCACTTAATAACTAAAATTCCTTTCAAATATGCTATAGGTTCTAGAGTATGAGAAAGAGTTTGTATGGTATAGAAGATATTAATGAAAGATCTTAAATAAATTTTTTATTATAATTTCTCCTTGATTTTAAATTTTTTATTTTAGAATAAGTCTCTCTTGAATCTAATTGGCATTACTAGTTCCTATTTAAGTACAATTTTTTTACACACGGCTTACTAATAATTAGATAAAGAAATATAAATTAGAAATTCCTGAAGCAAAAAAGAATTGAGATGAATCCAAAACTAAAAGATGCTCACTTAAAATCAGCTTTTATTTTTAAATGTAAAATGAATAAATAACAAGACACTCATCCCATAAGAATAATCCTCTTAGACTTATAGAAAAATTGGATATTGATCCCAAAAACTATTTGTGAGGTGGTAATTATTTTTTAAGTGAATACAATGTATAAAAATATAAAAAACTACTATTGAAGAATACTTTCAACCACCATCCAATACTTCAAATGGCATGAGACTTTTCACTTGGAATTTAATATGAAATGGAAATCTATATGGATTAATATTATGGATAAAAATAGAATTAATACTTAGATAACTTATAAGGAAATTACAATCAAGATGTATAGACACAAAATGAGACAAGAAATCACAAACATATATCCTCTCTATACCTTTTAATATTAAAGATTCCATTGTACAAATTTTAGAAATATTTTTTGGCAATATACATATGGAAGTAGAGAATTATTATTCTATATTCACTCACCACACAAGATGTGCATATGATACCATGGTCAACTCTAAGTCTTTAAAAAATAACATTCAGTTAAGTATTAGACCATACAAATGGCATGAATGTATTATGGCCCCTAATTGTAGAAACATTATTTTGCACATTATAGAAATAGTAGAACTAGCTGATTTTTAGTTAAAAAGATTAATCTAATGTAAAAGTTGATTGCATGGTTTTGGCATAAATTGATATATTATGATATAGCATATTAGAATAAATACCATCTTTAATATCTAATAGAGTACAATATTAAAATTTAATATCTAAAGAATTTTTTTAAAAAATATGGATTAGAGGTGACAAACTTAGAATTAGATTTGCATAAAAGAGCTTAACTTGGAACAACATCCCATTATCTAAGATACAAATCTTCTATCCAAATATAAAACTATAGTACAAGGCTCTTGTAGTGTATTAAATTTCTCATTAATTAGCAAACAAATTAACTCTCTTATGTTCTATAAGAAAGAAGAAGAAAAAAATCTTTATAAGAAAAACAATGATATATATATATATATATATATATATATAAACATGTAATAATATTAAAATAGATGCACATGCTAATGATGCCAATAATGAAATTTGATCCAATTATTATACATATAAAAATGCATCTTATACCATAACTAGGAGAGGACTAATTTAAAGAAAAACTATAAATAAAACACATGGTTATTAAGCCCACTCTTGATGCTTTCAATTAATATTCTCCAAAAAATATGCTCCATCTTCTCTCTATTTGTGTAGCCAATATGAGCATTATCCGAGCATTATATATTTTTAATAATGCTCTCATTGGCTTCTTAACTCTCTGTTAAGCTTTCTTTCACTTATTCTTCTGCTCTGATCCAAATAATAAGATTTGATGCAATTAAATACAAGTGGGATTAGGTCAAAGTGAGACTCTCCTGAAGAAACCCTCGCGAATCAACGCATCTCATCCACGACCACACACGCCACCACACCGACAACGCCCAATGTCCCCGCATCGAGGGCGGATCCAATGAATGGCCCAGACAATCCCGATGCAATGACTCCGGCAACTGACGAATCTCGCCTGGCAAGGAGCTCCATATCCTTCTTTCTGGCACCCACAATCTAACTTCTGCCGAAATTTACAATGATTTGTGGATTCGCGCGCAGGTGGCGATGGCGATGGCCTGAGGGAGGGAGTGTGGATGCTCCGTGGCCAAGAATCATCGTGTGGAAAACCTTTCATGCAGTTCGACGTAGCACTTGATAAAGCGTTGTGGACAAATCTTGCGTTTGGATGGTGGGCGGATGAGGACGCTCAACTCTTCAATGTGCTCGTCGACCGTATCGCATCGCTCATCTCAGTGGCTTCCAACTGTTGAACCCGTCTTTTCTCAATGTGTGATTACTGTTTAAATTGCGGAAGCCTCCTCGAATGGTCAGTTCCAATGAGTTTATTTCTGACCCCGTGTAGCGCTTCGGTGTAGTTTGGTTTCGAGTTCGAGCTGAGGAGAGGCTGCGGGTTTCTTCGTTGCTGGGTTGGCTTCCACATTGCTTGCGCGATTTGCAGATACAGAGGAATCTCGTTGCGCTCTTATGGTTGCGAAATTTGTTGTGTGTATGTTGTGTGGCTTACAATTCGGGAGTTGTCTACGACTTGTTTATGTGGTTACAGGGGAAGAGAGGGATTTCTTGGGCTTCTGGTAATGCGGTGAAAGAATATAGCATCTCCTTGAAGTCATATGCAAGAATAGTAAATTCACGCGATTAAAGATTTCCACTTATAAGTCTGTCGAACACGCGGAATTTCTTGCATTTTCTTCAAGCGTCCCTCACCAGAAACATCAGTATCGCTTGAGTTTAATGGCTACAGGGGCCTTAATGTTTAAGGTTCCCACAGCAGTACTGGCTCGCGGGTCTGGGGTCTCAAAGCATGCCTCCAAAGACTTGTTTGAGCAGGATTTGAGTTCAAATTTTGCCGAAGGTTCAGGAGAGAGAGCTAGACTTGGAGGGGTTATGACTGGCAGGAAATGGGCTACATTAGTTGTTTCACGAGCGTCTTCGACGGCACCCGTCTCACCATCACCCACCATAGCAGAGGATTGCAAGTAAGCCACTGATCTCTTTCCTCAAATTTATTCTGTTTTCCTTGGATAGCTGCCAATTTCATGTGGACTACGGTTCTGTACTATTCTTAAACCTATAAACCTCGCTTTCGGGAACTCGAACTATTCATCTTGACTAGGCTTTGTCTGGCATCGTAATCGCAAGTGCGTGTCCGATCACGTTCTCAAATTTTGCCTCTATGATTACTCACACACATGACCTATGCAGAGAATGCAGTGTAGTATTACGCACCACCGAAGGATGTGGGCTAGGCGTGTCCCGATACCCGGATTTTGTGTACAACGCAGAGGGAGGCGGGGGAAGAGGTAAGGCCGTGAAAATGCAGGACGGCCGTTGGTCTGTGAAATTCGATGCAGCAGAGGTCAACATTCCAGATGTGGGCTTCCGCACAACCACACTATTGGGAATCCCACTTCCTCCACCTATTAAAATCGAAATCGTCCCAGAGTCTCTGGAAGGCATTGTGGATCGCGACACTGGCAAGGTGAACGCACCAGCTCTCTCTCTCTCTCTCTCTCTCTCTCACTCAGCTTCAGTAGGATCTCGAAGTGTGAATGTGCCGCAGTTGGATGAGCTTCTGTTTCATCAACCTGCATCGAATCTGACAGTCAGAGAATAGTTTCCTGCTCTTCTTCTGGCTTTTCTTCATTCGTTTATTTCTTAACCCTTGGTTATTGTCAAGCTTCACTTCCATATGTTTCGTGATTTACTTTAAACCTCTATACATTCTTCTATGAACTGGTTTAGGACCTCGTGTTTAAAAGCAAGTGAATGGTGTCGGTTGTTTTGTTTTTTTTGTTTTTTGTTTGTTTTTCTCTTCGAAGAGAACTTGATATTCATGGTGTGGTTGAACAGGTGGAACTCAACTTCCTAGCCAAGTTCTTCTTCTCAACTGGGCCTTTGTATCGCCCCTCGCCCCTGATTGTTGAGACATTGCTAACGACAGAGAAAGCACAGGGTGAGCTCAGAGGAGGCACTGGAACCCGGCTGGATGCTGATGGAAACTGCCGGATGGTGGGAGTTGCTAGACTTGCCCCTATTGACGACCTGTTCATGGACACTTTCCTGATGATGCCCACCGATTGCTTGGCCGACATGGCAGCTAACATCACCTTCACCTCGTAGTGGTTTCATGGCTTCGGCTTCACGATCTCTGCTGCGGTATTCATTTCACTCTCGCAATCTGTACAGGTCCGGTCCATGTTCAGTGATAGAAACCAAGTGTGACTTCCATTCCAACCTTGCGATTGACCCTCGTAGATACTTGTCTGGATGGAAGAATTGATGCTTAATTGACCTCCGAACATTGGGGATTATCTCAAACAAATTTGATATATTCAGGCTCAACGATGCACGACTTACAACAAGTGTATTTATCACTTCAACGCTTTGATGTTGCTCCTCTACAATTTCTGCACACTAGTATTACACTTCATTAAAATGTAACTCCAAAATCTTATACTACAGGGACTCTTTAATCATGCACAGTGAATCAGAACATTTAGTCCAAATAATGCAAGTTTGATGGTTTAAAGAGGAAGATGTAACTTATATCTATGTTGTATGCCTCCATCCAATTAGGTACAGTTATGAAATCTAAAACAACTTCATTGTTTCAAAATGTTTTTCAAAGTTCTATGTATACAAATGTTGTTTTAATATTCTAAACTGCTTGTAAGTTATAATGTTCTTAATAGAAAGTCATTATAAATTTTAATTGAATATAAACTTACACACTTCCACTATAATATAATTATATTCATATAAATTGAATTACATATTTATAATAACGCAAAATACACATAAATATGCATAATACATATACATGACCCACATCACAACATTATTTCATTTCTAAACACACTACTTACAAAACAATTTTTACAGTGGGTATGAACAAATGTAACAATTTGATTGTATTTAATGTTCTTAACTATTCAAAGATAGCACATCTTCATGCTGATTGCGTCTCGTCTACATCTAAAATTTCACGAAGATATTCTTGGATTTGAACAGACTATCTTTGTTTCAGCTAAAGTGGTCGGTGATAGGGCGAATCCTTTAGACACAATACAATCAAGTGGATCCCGAGACCGTGGATGACGAATCGGATCGCGCCACGTGGACCCAGCGCGGCAGCCATATGAACTCCAAGCGGCTTCCTCTGCTTACGAGTTACATGGCGTGCGTCGCGGCATCGCCTCTCCCGTTGACCCTCCACTCACCTTACACTTGATTTTATCCGGTGACGCACGTCAGTCTCGTATGCCCCACTTCTCTCTCTCGTCGTCTTCTTTCTATCCACCCTGAAATTGTCCAATTTGGTGCAGAATTGCCATAGACTGAGTGTTTTTTTTCTCGAGTGAGACCGTTCCTTGCGGTGTTGGTTTCATTCTTTTGGTGCATTTGTGAGTTGAGGTTTTGCGGTCATCCTTCCTATGTATCGCTTGGCTTGTGCTCGATTGACTTCATTTCGCTGAGGAAGTCTGTGTTCGGATATTGTGACAATATCATAGAGCGGGATAACAATGTGAGTTGAGAAAGATCTTTCATTGAGTTTTATGTGTGTGATTCTCGTTCAGTGGGATCACGAGAGGTTTGTTTTATCCCATGGCATTTAAAATTTCTTAGAATGTGTTTTGTGGTGGTTTTGTGGTGTAACTGTGTAATTGGGAAGTAATTCAGAAGGTTTTGTGTGCCGTGTGGGATTAAAGCGTTGGGATTGCTTTATTCTAACTTACAATCGGCGTTGAACCGGAACGACTGTCTTTGAGGACTATTTGGAATCTTGTAAATTAGGGGAGCAGGGGTGGGAGTTCAAGGGTTAGGGCTTGAAATTGTAGAGGATTTTGAAGGAAGGGATTGCATCAGATAATGCATACGGCCTTATCGTGGGGAAATTTTGCCAACTTTTTGTCATGAAGGGGCTTAACTTCCCTTCATACATACCCTAAACCATAGCTTTTACAATCCCTGATTTTCGGATTTATGTTGTGTAGGTGTTTAATTCACACTGATCCGTGCTGTTCAGTCTATTCTTGCTACGCTCACATTGAAACGTGTTTACCCAGCAGCTGAGAAAAGGTCACTCTGCAAATTTTAAGATACAACAAGCTCAAGAATTAAGAATTATCTTACATCGTCCACGAATTTGCCTAACATTTGAGG
>JAWRVF010001907.1:0-34109 GCA_036785485.1 Physcomitrellopsis africana | reverse complement strand
TTATATTATATATAAAATATTATTTTCACATAGTAGCTAAATCACAATATAACAATGTTATCTATTGATAGATCTAAAAATCCAATAGCAAATTACTTTGCAAGCTGAATTGTTGATATCTAAGCTACCTTAAAACTTCAATTAGAAGAAGTTCAAGTATACTCTAAAAAATCAATTGATACATAAAAGAAGGAACAACCTCCATTTTAAGTTGATAATAAAATATGATTGCTTTGGCATAATATAAAGACTACTTGACCATATAATAAGTTGAACTATTAAAGGTTGGAATAATTTTTTATTCAAAAAAAAATTAATTTTATTACTTATTGATTAAAACTGCTACCACCTATGAAGGTATATCATATTTTTGATATATCTTTTTTAAAATATTATAAAAAATCAAATATATTAAAAAAAATACAATTATAACCACCTTGTGTTGAAGTAGATAGCTTGATTTAAGATTAAAGCAAGGACAATTGGAGTACTTTGTGCATTGATGCAATTATAATATTATTAAGTATATATAGAAGTCAACTTCAAATTTAATCAATACATTACAAAAGATACAAGAATTTCATTGACAACATCCTTTTAGACTTAAAGGGATAACATATATTAGATAATATTCTCATCTAATATATCCAAATATGGTGTATTCTAGACTTTATAATTTTTTATAAGAAGGGTAGAAGCAGTTCTAAAAATTTCAAAGCTCAATCCTTATATTTATATATAAAAACTAACAAATCTAGAAGTAATTCCAATCCACCTTAAGATTACAAAACATCTTTGATTTAGCTTGCATATTTAGATATGGAAAGTCAAAAAGATAATATTATAAGATTTAGACCATCTCAGTTGAATATTTGACATTATTGACATCAAGATGAAGAATCATTTAAATTAATAAGACATTGTAGAATATCTAATAGCTGTTATATGGCAATTATCATCAAAATAAAATTTGTCCATAAAAGATGCCTTGAAGTAGTTTTTGAAGGATATTTTTGTAATAAAGACACAAAAGTTCAAGCTTGATCTATGGTAGAAGACATTAGTTACTATTATTAGTTAAAAGAATCAATGAATCTTTTGACTTGCAAAAGATAACTTTAATATGTAGTAGATACTATATGATACATCTTTGATTTCTTTTATTTTTGATCAACTTCAACTTTATCCCTCCTTATAAAATTTAGAGCTAAAAAAGAAGATAATATCACAAATATATAATAAAAAAAGATTCTAAAAGATTCTAAAATATTTTTAAAATTTTATTTTATTTTAGAAAATTTTAGAAGATTTTAGTAGATTTTACTTGGTTCTAAAAGGTTTTAGAAGATTTCAAATGATATCAAATAGGTCCTAGTAGGTTTTAATAGGTTCAAAGAAGGTCTTGAAAGATTTTAAGAGATCTTAGATGGTTATAAAAGGATCTTAGGCTTTCTTCACTTCTAAACATCAAAAAAATCATTTAAGCAACTTCCTTGTATCTAATATATATATGAATCAAGATTGAGGGAATATTCAATCTCGACAATGCAATCCTTGTGGCTCAACTTGGATCTTTTGGTCTTATTTTTATACCTTTTTGTAGCTCCTTATTTATGATAAAAAATAAATCCCTTTTTTTTTAATTCTTTGAATTTTTAGAGTCTTATTTTACTTAAGTGGTGTGTTTATTATCATGTTGTGGTTTGACTACCATGTGAAAATATTGTATATGTATTTAATGTACAATTTATTATATAGCTAAGTGAGAGCCATATCAATGGATTTTTATTGGTTATAAAATGTGATTAGATTATTAGTTTAAAAAGAATCCATTTAAAAAAACTATTATTGAGATTTATATAACTTTTTTTTTTTTTTTGATAATGACTTTTGACATTGATTTTATATTGATAATAGCTTTTATACATCTTAAGTCACCTTTATTAGACATTGGTGACCCTTGAAATCTTATTTACTTCTTTTATTTTGTATTTAGAATACATATTATATAAATCTTATTAGAAAAAGGATTAAAAAAAAATTTTAATATGAAAAGGAATAGTTAGGCTATCGATGTAGATGAATTGAGATAGATGATAGAAGTTTCTATTCCTATTGGCCAAAAGTCATGCCCAATGGACTTCAAGGAGGCTATCCGAGGCCTTATTAAGAATTAAGATTTTTTTAACAACATTCAAACATCAAAGGCTAGGATCAACAAGTTTGGATTTTTGGCTATGGTTTTGATGTAAAAATTGAGAAATTTGGATTTTTTATAAAGGAGATATAAGCACTCAAAGTTAAGGTGTTGAAATTATTCCTATTGTTACTCTTTTGGATATAACTTGTGCATATTGAAAGCAATTGAAGATTGGTGATCAATATTGAAAAGAAAACTATTTTGGCTACACTTTTTTTATACAGCTTGATGAAATCTAAGGTGGGATGAAGGAGATATTAGGACTTGAAGTTAGTGCTTGCAATCTTAGGGCAGTAAGTGATCCTACTTAATTAGTGGTTGTAGTTTGAGCCATATCTTAAATAATTTGAAAAGTTTTTAGCTCAAAATTTTTAAAAGTATGTATGTTTATATTATAAAATTATATACAAAAATTTTGTAGCATTAGAATTTTGGATTTGTGAAATATAAAGAAAATATTTCTCAAGTCTATAAATTAGGATTTTTAAGATATTGAATGATTGGAAGCAAATCTACAGTTGATTTTTTTTGTAATAAAGCTTAAAAGCATTATATACACTTTGAAGAAATTTTACAGAAACTAAAGGATTGAATCAAGAGTTATTAAATTCTAAAATTTGGGAAGAAATAAATTCTTATGGTGTTGTATTGTAATTTAGCTACTATGTGAAAAAATTATACATGTATATTTAATATATAATTTACTACATAGCTAAATAAGAGCCATATCAATAGACTTTTATTGATTATAAGATGTAGTTAGGTTGCTAGTTTAGAAAGGATCCATTAAAAGGATTATTATTGAGGTTTATACAATCTTATTTCTTTTTTTGATAGTGATTTTGAAGTTGATTTTATATTGATAATAACTCTTATATATCTTAAGTCACCTTTGTTAGACATTGGTGATCTTTAAGATCTTATTTATATCTTTTTTTTAGTATTTAGAACACATATTATATTAATCTTATAAGAAAAAGGATTGAAAAGAGATTTTTAGTATGAAAGGAGGTAGTTAGGCTATCTATGTAGATGAATGGAGATGGATGATAGAAGTCTCTATTCCTATTGGCCAAAAATCATATCCAATGGGCTTCAAGGAAGCTACCTAAGGGTTTATTAGGGATTAGGATTTGTTTTTGGAGAGGAGTTAGATATTAGAGGCTAGGATCTACAAGTTTGGTTTTTTGGATATGGTTTTGGTACAAATCTTGCATGATTTGGACTTTTTGTGAGAGATATAGGCGCTCAAAGTTAGAGTATCAAAATTGTATGTACTATTATTATTTTGGATATAACTCGTGCACATAGAGAGCAATAGAGGATCGGCAATTGCAAGTGGAAAGAGCACTTTATCAGCTATACTTTTCATGTATGGCTTGATAAAATCCAAGCTAAGGTGAAGGAGATATTAGAAGTTGAAGTGAGTGCTTGTAAGCTAAGGGCAGTAAGTGACCCTGCTTAACTAGTGGTTACATTTTTGGCTATATCATAGGCAATTTGATAGGTTTTTGGCTCAAAATTTTTAAAAATGTATATGTTTATGTCACAAGACTATGTAAATTTTTTTTGTGGCATTAGAATTTTGGATTTTTGAGATACAAGGAAAATAGTGCTTAGGTGTCTCTAAGCTAGGGTTTTAAGCACTTGCTAGGGATTCTGAGTTATCAGAAGATTGAAAATGAATCTATAGTTGATTTTTTTTTGGAATGAAACTTAAGAGTATTATCTACACTTTGAAGAAAATATTATAAAAATTTAATAGTTAGATCAAGAGTTATTGGACTCTAAAGATCAAGAAGAAATAAGTCCTTGTGGGTGAATAAAGTTTTGAAGGGTTTTTGTGGAAATTTGAGCCTTTTTTATACAAACCTACTTGAATACAAGAGGGTTTATCTATATAATTTTTCTTTTACAATATTATTATATTATTTGTCCTTTTTATTAAGGATAAATCACTTGTTGGAGTTTTGCCAATAATTTTCAAGTGAATTCTCTACAACCAAGTACCCAGTGTATTCCTAGATAGAAAATCATGCCATATGACAACAAATGAATAAGCTAATGAAGGTTTTTGTTACAATTTGAGCCTATTATAAAAATTAAAGGGATTTTTTTAGAGCCAAGACTTTATGGAGGTGGAAAAATGGATATATAGAATTATAATAAAATTTTAATATAAAAATAGAGTTTTGAAAGGAGATTATAGATTTTTCTTAAAAATTATTAGCAATCTAATTTATTATCAACTGATTTTTTGAGATTCTATAAAGAAAAAGATATTAAGATTTTTTTATATGCCATAAAAAGACTTTATATACAAATCTACTTAAATATTAGAGATTTTTGTTAATATAATTTATCTTTTATAATATTATTGTGTTATTTGTCTTTTTTATTAAAGACAAATTATTTATTGGTGTCTTATTAATAATTTATAAGTAAATTTTCTATAATTAGGTATCCAATTTATTCTCAAATTGAAGATCACACCATACAACACCGTTGTCGTAATAGAGAGGATTTGCCTCAAGAAAGCACTAGGCTTCTAGCTGCCACTGATTACTCAACCGAGATCCAAGTATAACAAAAACTCCCAAATTTATATAAAAGCCTCCTTCATAAGGCTATTACATCTAATATATAAGTCTTATTTCTTCAAAATATTCAGAATATAACAAATACTCTAAAACCCTCATTCTCATATAGGAAGGGAATTTTTTTCAAACTTCAATAATCTATAATTTTTAATCCAACTGTCTTAATCCATTCAAAATTTATATGAAGTATTGGTATATTCTTCACAACCAACACTACAAATTTAAACCATTGATTCATTATCAATCTTTAGATATTGCTAAAATCCTAGAAATAGCTTCAAATCCTTGTTTACAAACACCCATATATTAAATTCTTCATATTTCACAAACTAAAAGTCTAAATGCTATGAAACTTTGATGTATATTTTTTTAGCATAATATTAAACCTTTTTAAAAATGTTTAGACAAAAATTCGTTCAAAAGCTCAAGATATGGCAAATCCCATTACTATCAACAAAATAGCCTACTTACTACCTTGGAATTTAACTTGTTGTCTTTGGCTCTCAATATCTCCTTCTTCAAAACTCCAATTGTAGTAATTCTTCCTTATCAAATATAGATCTTAAAACCTCCTCTTTAATTGCACCTCTTGATATTCAAAAGCTCTTGTAGAATTCCTCCAATCTTCAAAAGAGTGACACTAGATACAATTTGTAGATCTTAATTTCAAGCACCTACTCTTTCCTTATAAAAACTCCAAATTTCTTGATTTTTACACCAAAATTATAGAATAAAAAATAAGCTTTTTAATCCTAGTCTATGAATTTCAAATGTTTTCCTAAAAGTTGCCGAAATCCTTTTTTTTCTTGCGAGCATCCTCCTCAAAGCCTATTGGACATGACCATTGACCAATAAGAATGATCAATAGAATTGGCATACACTTTGTCTTTTCTTTTTCTTAACAAAGTTAACCTTCCTTTAGAGTTTATTATAAACTTTGATACAACATTGTCCTTGGGTTTTGCATCTCCTAGTGCCACTTTGAACCCTAAGTCAACGTTGCTTCCTTGACTATATGCTATTAGAATCTCTTGGCTATAGAGAAGGTCTACAGTCTTTTGAGGCTTCTATCTCATAACTGGATGGAAGTATGATGAAGCATATGTATATATAATACCATCATATTTACCTTCTCGCATCTTCTTGTCCAGTATTTGGTGGTATCTAGAAAAGGTGTCAAAAGTTCTAAACATGAAGTACTTCTTAGCTACAACAAGTCTGCTTCTAAGAGACTTATTGAACAACAAACACATCTGAGATATCATCTCTAGTCTTTGTTGTAATGACTTAGTTATGATTGCTATTCTATTTAGTATGATTATATCAAATGCATAATATATACTTTCTACACATTTTGTATCCAAAATTATAAGAAGGTCGTGACCATGCGCATTCGCTCTAATTAGATCTTTTTGGCCGTTTGTTGATATAGCATATACCCTCTCTTTCTAGCAGGTAAGAAAAGACCATATATCATTGAGTTTTAGAGCCACAGATCCACCTACTGAGTACACTTTAATGAGGTCTTTAATCGTAATATCAACAGATTTTGGAAACTTATAGTTACAGAAATCAAAACTATGTATAATGCTTTTGATTTTCTTGCACAACTCAAGACTTGTAAAAGGTCTGATGTGTTCTATGACATGTTTCATCAACTCTTTGTCACAAATATTGTCCTATATCTCTAGCTCAATCTCATAATGGATCCTCCTGTTATAAGTGACCTTTGTAGCATCAATCTTGAAACCATCATAGAACAGAGTATTTCTCTCTTTATACCTTTGAGCTCTTAGACCATTCCTTATTGTTCATGATACCATCTCTCAAGAGACAGTACAATCTTTGTATTAAATTTGGGGACAATCTTATAACATATTTTTTCTTTGACAAAAAAATCCGAGCTTATTTGTCTGATTGTGACAATATTACAACCTTTTACAGAGTATAGAACCTTTTCAGTTACAATAGTGCTATTGACTTTTGAGACGTTTAGAAACTCATCTTTGGTCACATTTTTCAGCCTAATCTCTATCTTGTACTTATATCCCTTGAGAGACTTTGATCTTAAATTGTTTTTAGATTTTATTAATTCTAATAGTAAATCCATTACAACCTTAAGTGTAGGATAAAGTTGAGTGTTGTATCTATACGTACCTCATTGTATAATTCACTTACAATAGTGCCATAGATAAGTTTATTCCATCATATCCATCTTCATCAGATACTAATTTTGTAGATAATTTATGGAAAAAAGAAGAGTTCTATGAACTAAGAAGGATTAAAGGGTCAAAGCTCTATTTCCATCAGGAATTTGTTAGAAGATTCATGTCTCCTAATACTCCTTATAACAACTTATTATTATTCTATAATATTGGATCAGGAAAGACATTCACATCTATAGCAGTTGTTGAGTCTTACAAGCCATACAAAGAGACAGCATTTGAACCTATCAGAGACAAGACATCTGCTAGCAACTTCAAAGAGCAAATCTATAAATGGCCTAGTGGAAATGCAAAGGACTATGATATAAAGAAATACATATCCTTTGCTAATAAGCTAAAGAAACTAGATGATGGTCAGATAGTATCAAATTTTAGTAATAGAATAATAGTTATAGATGAAATCCATAATTTAAAGCATTTGATATCAGACTTTGATGCATAAATAGTATATAGCTAGATGTGGAGACTTTCTCACCTTGTTAAGGATTGTAAGGTACTACTATTGAGTGCAACTCTTATAATAGATAAAATTGAAGAACTATGGTCTATACTTAATTTGATACTTGATAAACATCGTCAGCTTGATACATCACTCTTCCCTACAGAGAACGAATTTAAAAGGGCCATCCAAGGATATGTCTCGTACTTGAATAGTAACCATCGAATGGCAAGAATCACAAAAGAAGGGGTCACTTGTAAGGGATGCTTTGTTAGGGTCATGTCATCTTATATGAAGGATCATCAACTTGAAGTGTATAAGAAAATAAACCTTGATCACCTTGACAATAGTATGTATAGAAATTCTATATATTGCTCTCTGATGATCCTTTAGGATGGAATATACAATGCAGGAGCGTTTGCTAAAGTAATAAAGGTCAAACAAGGAGACAAGATAATATATAGGTTTGTTCCAAAAGTTGCTCAATATATAAATAAGAGCAACATAGGCCTATATTCATATAAATATGCAACTATGCTAGACATCATAGAGAGCAATGATAACATGTTGACATTTATTTTCTGTGAGGAGGTTAAGAGAAGTGGATTAATCATGATGGCTTGCATGTTTGAACTCTTTGGATACAAATTATATAATGGTGAGAATATAGATGAGATAGATAAGAGCTTGAGGTACATATTATATACTTGAGACATTGTTGCATGCTCCAATCTAGAAAAGAGATTAAACGGATTTAGATCCTCAAAGAATAAATATGGAGAATACATCAAGGTTCTACTTGGAAGTAGGATTAGTGGAGAAAGCGTAAGCCTGACTAACGTGAGATAAGTTTATATTGTCACTCCTTACTGGAATACGTCAATAATAGTACAAGCAATTGGAAGAGCAGTGAGGAGTCAATCTCATGACCTCTTAAAAGAGGAAGAGAGATCAATACATATCTATAGACATGTAGCTTTAGCCAATATTAGTGAAGAATTTGTACCATCTACAAGTATAGACATGAAGAAGTACTTCATCTTTTATGAGAAATCAAGATGGATAAAATAGGTAGAAAAGATATTAAAGAATTGCTATATCGACTATTATTTAAATGTTGACACAACAACCATAAGAAAAGAATTTGATAAGGGAGTATCAACATATCTTCTCTGGTACTCTAAAAAAATAGAAGAGTCTATTTGAAAGCTTGTTAGCCAATCAAAGGAAAAGCTTATTGTAGACATGCTTTGTACAGTGTTAAGCACTAATAAGGATGTAGTGCAGTCTTTAATTGGAAGAGGTAGCACTCTTAATGACAAAAAAACCATCAGAGAGGTGAGAGGATTTATATATATAAACTCTGCTGATATTTTGAATTCCAACATCTACTTATCAAACTTCAAGCAAACAATTAATGTTGGTATTGATAATTTCATGTGGATAGTATATGAAGATAAGAGAGATTTCATATATATAGTATCATCAATGACAATATTACAAAAGGTACAACTACTCGAATTGGCAATAATAAATAATAATAAGACTATCAAGTCTTTTTTTGATAACTCCTTTAAATGTGTTAATGGTAAATATTATCACATACTGTTCTATAGAATCTCAGAGGACAATTACTCATATATACTTTTATTAGAGTTTTTCAAAGCATGTATGAAGATGAGAGTACTAGATGATATATAGATAACTGCAGAGACTAAAGACAAGAGTGAGATAATAAAGAGGATAATATCAAAGTCTAAGTATTCTAGAGAGACAATGAAAATAAAGCACAACATATATGCAATATTTTCCAATGGAGACAATAGATTTAGAATACAAAACTCTTTGTCTAAGAACAAAGAAAGGTCTATAAGAGACCTAAGAAATATTAATAGAGATAGATGTATAGACTCATATAGCGATACTATGATGGTAGATATATTGCTTTACCTATTTATCAATGAGATCTATTATCCAAATATATCAAGTATCATAGAGGATATTTATTTTAGTCTTATAGAATCAAAAAGTTCCACAACTATTAAGAAAGCATCTAACATAAATTTTCTTGCTGATTCTAGATACAATAGAATGCTACGGCTTTCTAAAAGTACAAAACAAAAATTGTATAAATGGATGCTTAGTAGAACTAAGAAGAAGCTTGCGAGTTTAATAATTCAAATACTAACAAGGAATGACATATATATATAAATAATTAATAGGTAATATTATATTATAATATATATATTAATAGTACATATAAATAATAGAGAAGGATCCCGTATAATACAAATCTGCCTAACATAATGTTCAAGCTTGTTATGGAAGCATCTCAAACATCAAGATATAGGAGCAAGTCTCCATAATAATCTTTACATGTATTCTCATACTTGTGTTATCACCTTTGTTAAATTCCTTTAGCAGATACTTAAACATATTATCTATTATTTTTCTTAATATCTTGATACTCTCATCTTGATACTTTTATCAATCTATTATGGATTCAAAGATATGAACTATGTTCTATAATATAAAACAAAATAAAATACATCCTATGCCTCTAGGAGGAGCTCATTGTTGTATGTATCTTATTCTTATCCTTGATTCTATGTATTTTTAGTTAGATCTAGAAATAATGGAAAGACAGCTACAATTTCTTTGGTCAAGCAAGTATTTGGAGACTATATAGGATCTAATCAAAAATTTATATGCTGTAGATCTCATAGACTAGATTTAGGATATATCCTTAATACAGATAATAAAAAATAATATTAATAATATTCTATGACTAATATTTATTCTTATATGATATCATAGTTAAATTTTAGTTCATAGCAAATATCACTCTCTATCTATTTTGTACCTCAGATCTTCCTTTCCATATATTTGTAGATACGTATACTCTTTGCAGCCATCGGTCCTTACCATCATATCTTGAAGTGAATTCTGAGCATCCATATATTACTCTTTAATTATTTATTAGTAGAAGATCATCAGGTGTTAATTTTACTTGTTGAATAGTAGTAATAGAATTTTCAATGTTGTACTTGATCTTTTTAAATATCCTCTTGGCATCATTATTAGTGAAACGCATTATTAGAAAATAGATGTTAATAGAAGAATCAAAAAGGACTTTGTCTATAGTAGATCTCAGATCCGACCATAACTCCTTTTTGAAAGATAGAGGAATAAATAACATGAATAAAGATTTTTAAAAATTTCTATTTCAATATTATACAATGATTTCAATATATCATGACAACTAATCAAATCTGTAGAAGCACAAGCATTGTGATCATTTCTCAGGCAATACAAGGCTATAAAATTGAGCCTAAAGTTAAAATATAAGTTTTTTGTATGAAAGTATAACCTATCTTTAGATCCTTCATTTGAATTATGTCCTTTGGAGCAAGCTATAGGATATATATCTTGGACAATAGTACTATTATTTTTTTTCTCATATGTGTAAATATCTCCTAAAAGCTGCGCAACACCTGTTAGATAGGACTCGCTTATGAATATGTCTTTATTATATGTACCATCTCTACCAGAAAGAGTATCTATCAGATCGTAATCTGTAGAGAGGTTTCTTATTAATAGTAACAAAGTAGAACTACGGGGATGCTTAATATTCTTTATTGCCTTTAGAATATTGGTAGATAGCGTAAGGGCAACTTTTTGAAGACTATATGATAGATGAGCCTCATGAGTACCTACATGTAATCTATTATATAACATATATTCTCTTAGAGAGCATTTAGTCTCTTCATTGAGCACAATATAGTTCATATTGTATTTAACACTTGACATGCTTGTATCTCTTGCCTCATAGAAAAATAGAATTGATAATATGTGCTATTTGTGCTTTCATGATAATCAGAAGTGTGTGTAGCAACATACATAGTTTGACAAGATGGTATAATTTATTCCTACAGCCAATTATAAGCCAACAAGGCAAAGTGGAACCAGAAGTATCTATGATGTAGTCAAAAATCTATTTATAAAGTACCAATCTTTATATCCTAAGATTGAACATGTATTTGAAGGCAGATTAGATGTAATTGTACAAATAAGAGGTAACAATAGAGAGCAGGCGGCTAAGACAATGGTTGTCGATATTGCTTTCGACAAGGAAGGGTCAGTTGATAGTCACAAGTACTATCTTATTGTCATTCTTAGATCAAGCATAATAGATTTTGATATTATAAAAAGAATAATTGGGACAAAGAAGGTCTCTCTTGCAAAAACAAAGATTATGAGAAGGCTAACTAATTGCAACTCAGGAGCAGTGCCTCTCTTTTCTTTCCATGAAGATCTGAATATGATAGTAGATCTAAACATCTATGTAAATGATGAAATCGTGTTTAATGGAGGAAGACTTGATAGATCTTTCTACATCTTTGCTAAGGAATATCATCACATAGTCGAAGAAGAATATCAAAGAAAAAATCTTATGTTGGAGTTTTGTATGTCTTATATTCCATCAGTTGATACAAGTACTAATAACACCAATAGCAGTAAATAATGTAGTACTCGTAGTCAAAGATTATTATACATATTACTTAAACAAAGTAGTGTTGTTCTTATAATATAAAATATTCTTTTTTCTAGTATATATGGACTATTATATTAGTATGTTTAATAACATAGGAATGTGATAAATAAACAAGATAATCTTTATTAGCTTTTATTGTCTGTTTAATATAGGTAGGCAAAGTAGCACTATGTTATGACTTTTTATAAGCAAAAAGCATTGAGTGCATTTCTGTATTGAGCTTTGTGAAGATGCCATGATCCTACCAATGGATATTTACTAAAACTAAAAAAGAGCTTGCAAGTATCACAATTAAAATATTAATAGAAAAAGATACCTATGTAATCAATTGATAAACAATATTAAGCCATAATAAATACATTAATAGTATTCATTATCAATGGCTTCAAAAAGAAGAGTTCTATATGATATGAATCCACTAAACATAATCTTCAAATCCACTACAGATACGGCTCAGTCATCATGGTCTAAAATAAAACCTATATCTGCTCTGGTAGAAAAAGAATTGATATCTCTTACAAAGCTAAAGATGTCGTAGTATATCCTTTAATACTTGTTTCAAAAGAATGAATGTTCTATACATTTAGTATACAGGACAGTTCCTTTCTCGATCCAACAAATAAGCAAAACAAGAGCATATGCATCAACATAGATGTCGACAGTTCTAAGAAGGACTCCAACGAATACATATTCTGTTCTAATATATATGTAATATATTATTGCTCTAAAGAGTATATTATGACACAACTTAAGGATGTTGGCATCAAAATTTCAAAGGATACAATAGGCAATATGTTCAAGCATCCGTTGAAAGAATATATCAAGGAGGATAGAACAAATATGAAGATATATACAAAGATCATCATGAGTAATAAAGACTCAAAAGTGTGGACCATGTTGTTGTATTGTAACACATTCATATAGTGAAAAGTATGAATAAGAATAAATTCTACTTAATACTTAGTTATCTTAGTTTATTAAAAACTTAAGGTACTTAAAAAAAGATTTATAAAAGCCTATTAGATTAATTCTTGCTCTAATAGCTATAAGATAAAAGTTAGTTATTAAAATTTTCTTCTAGCTTGTACAAATCAGTTCACGACTTTTAGAAAAAGCCATAAGTTAATAAAAATAGGATAAGAGAAATAAAAAATTAGTATGGTAGATACCAAGGTTGAATTGAAGATAGGATTAAGTTTATAAACCCTTAAAACAGGTTAGATCAATATACAAGGGGTGACCAGATATGAAATAGGGTCAAAATCAGACCTTCAGCTACGTAAATGACCACCGAAGGTAGGGATTCAGGACATTTAAAGATCATTGATTAAGATTGGATAGTCAACTTAAAGTTGCTTTCAAGGACATTTAGCTTGTTACCATAGGATTTTGGAGGACTTAGCAATCGCTATTCAAAATTAGGGTTTGTATTGGTGTTTCGGATTTTATATAACATAATAATGGCTTGAATTGTTGAGCGATTCGTGCAATCAGTACAACATCTATGGTTCAAAATTTGATATTATTTCGATTGTTAGGTGTGCTTAGTGTACACAAAATTTTGTGTTAATCTAACAATGCAATCAGAAGATATTTGGGCTTTGATACAAAGGGTTGTCAGAAGTTGGCAGTTTAGGATTGGGTAGGGTTTCTATAATAACTAAAGATCTACAAATTGGATCAATGTAAATTTTGACATGGTCATAGAAGACTTAGAGATTAAGCTACATACCAAGTTTGAGCAGAATTAATAATTGAAGAAAGAGAAATCACCACTGGAATTTCTGCTTCAATTTTCAAATTGGCAGCCGAGTGTCATTAGTGCGGTTTTTGGGAATTTTCTTGCAATTTGTAAGCTGGGTTGGGCTGAATTTTTCTAAGCATGTAGAAGGCTTATACTAACATTTGTGTGCAAAATTTCACACTAAGTAGATGTTTAGATTAAAAGTTATAGCTTGTCAAAGCTCATTGATTAAAATTAGGGCTTGCAAAGAAAAATAAAAATTGCTTAATTATAAAAGAAACAAGGCTATTGGGATATATGTATGGTTGATGTTACTAAGAGAAGTGTTTTTAAATATTTTTGAATTGAATTTTGAATTATATTCTTTATATATAGATAAAACCTATTAGGATTTCTTGATTATTTGTAAACACAACTTTATCTTCTACAGCCAGGTGCCAAACGCATTGCCAAACAAGACAACACGTAATACAACATAAGTGGTGAACTCGACGTGAAAGTTTGGGGTGGAAGGTATTGGCTCTTGTTTGTGATTATTTAGAATTAATGGTGCAAGAAAGCAAGAAGGTAGATTTTGAAGTTATTGATGGAGCTTTGGATGGAGCTTTAAGTGGATCTTCTAGTGGAGCTTTTTCTGGTGGACAAGGTATGTATCTAGATCCAAACATTGCAAACATAATTACAAGCCTTTACATTAATTATATAACAACAACAGGGCAAAGATTGCAAGGAGGCTTTGGCAATCAAAGCACTACAAGCAATGATTAACAAGGTTAACCAGTTTGACAGAGAGGACATATCTAAGTATTTGAGGTGTTGTATGCAAGAAATGGAATTGAATCGAGTCTTTGAAAGGGACATGATTTTATTATTTGAACTTGCTACAACATCGGAGATAAGAAAAAATGTAAAATCAGTTACAGAGCAATTTGGAAGCTCTTGGGAGGGATTCTCTCATGCGTTGAGAGATGAGTATTTCTTAGAAGACTTTGATCGAGTCATTAAGAAATTATTTTTGAAATGGATTAAGCATCCTAACAAGAAATTGGAAGCTACTGAATTATTAAGGGAGTTAGAGAGACAGTATTCTTGGTTTTCAAAAGTAGAAAAAATAACCTTAGAACCAAACAAGGTTGAATTATTTCTTCAATCAACAGATGGAGAATTGCAAGAAAGGTTGGAGATTTCTCTTGAAGATAAAGAAGAGGATGAAGGATTGATAATAAACTGGAAGAAAATCAAGGATGCAGTAGGATTGCTAGCAAAAAAGAAAAAGAGGAAAGATAGGGCTGGTATCCAAAAAATAGTGCAGGTATCTAAAATTCAAGTATCCACTTCACGATTAATGGTACCTATTATTCAACCTTCAATAACTACATCAAAGAAAGAAGATATGGGGATTAAAGAACTTATACGCGGGATGAGAGATCTTCAAATTAAATTTACAAGGCTTGAGGAGAAGACTTCTACAATAAATCCAAAATCTACTTTTAAGCAAGGGTATGTATAAAGATGCATCTGGTGTGATGATGATTTCCATTCTTGAAAGGATTGTGATGAGTTCAATGAAATGATGCAATAAGACATTATTTTTTGGAAAGATGGGAAGGTGGCATTAAAGGATACTGGTGATATTTTCCAAACCAAATTTGATAAGGGAGGTATGAAAGCATTGATTAAATATTATTTGGCAGAAAATAGAATTGCAATAATGGAAATTGCAAGTTATGGTACTAAGATGGATGACAATGCCAAATAAGAAATTTTTGGAAATATTGAACCAAATGGAATTTAGTTTTCTGCCATTTTCACAATGCATAAGAAGAAGATGCCATGAGAAGCTTTATTGAAGACTATTGCAATACTTTGTGAAACTAGGGATTGGGAGGATCATATAGAAGCTTTATTAGTACATGCCTATATTGCTAAAAATCAACATAAAGCCTTGATAGAAGAAAAGAAAAGATAAGATTCTAATGATATAAAAGAAGGAAACTCTTCAAAAAGGTAGACTCGGGGAGATAAGGCTCGTGAGATGGCATTACAAGAATTACCAACAAAAGATGCTTCAATGTCTTCAAAAGAAAAATCAAAAGACTTAGGAAAAAAAAAAAAATCAACGACTTATAAACTTCTCTCTGATATTGAAGCAAAAATAGATTTAAAGGGGGTGCTTGAAGAACGTGTCGTCAATGCTAAAGTTAAATTTACCTTGAAGGAAATATTGGATATTACAAAGAAAGAATTCTATGATATCATTATTGACAGTATTAAGTGAAAAAAGCAATTAATGGATGAAGCTGGATCAAATCATCCTATTGATGCACATATATGTGAAGATGAAGAAGATGAAATTGGTAATTCTTGCAAACAATCAACAAGTCGAGAAAAGAGTTACAATCAAAAAGTATGCTTTGATGATCCAAATGATAAGGAAAAAGAAATTTTGAGTCATTATACTGAAAAGCATTGGGCTAGAATAACTATAGAAGCATTAGTAAAGATTGGAGATATGGATGAGGTAGTTGTTGCCTTGATTGACCACGGTTCATAAATAAATCTTATGTCTAAGGATCTTTACATAAAACAAAAGTAGCCAATTGATATAGAGCATGGATGGTTAATAAGGGTAGCTAATAATACACAAGGTGAATTGTATGGTGCTTATCCAGATGTGAAGATTCGGATTGATGATGTGGCAATGGAACAAAATTTCTTTGTTCAAGATGAAACAACTTATCCTCTTATATTGGGACAATTATATATTATTGCAACTTGAATGGAAACAAAAATACTTAATGATGGATCAGCTTATGTATGGATTTGTAGTGAAGATGAGAAAAGGGCAGTATAAATTTTGACTGTTCCTCCAAATCATGAACGCAATCGAGACAAATTGAGAGAGAAACCATTGCTAAGAGTTGTTGAAGAATTTATGGATTTTTTTGGAATACCACTATAAAGCGGAATTATAGAGGTACGGAAGAGAAGGTACTCTCGCAAGATATATATACCTTTGATACAGGATTTATTGGCATTCTTGAGAATAGGAGTGTTAGGTATAATAGGATTGATGATTTAAAAAGAAATGAGAGAAAAAGATTAACTGCTATTATCAAGGACATACTTATTAGAACCTTCTAGAATATTTTAGAAGGATCCTATAACTTTCCAAGACCTTCTAGCATCTTCCAAGTTGATAGAGAAGCTTCCTATTTGATAGAAGCTACTTAAGAAGCTTCCTAAATAGCAAAAGTTGCTTGAGAAGTTTCCTAATTAGTAGAAGTTGCTTAAAAAACTTCCTAGTTGGCAGAAGTTGATTGAAAAGCTTCCTAATTAGTAGAAGTTGCTTGAGAAGCTTCATAGGTAGGAGTATATATTGGAGTCGAGGCTAAAGAGTTCTTCAGTCTCAACAATACATTTCTTGGAGCTCTAGTTCACCTCTTTGGTGTTGTTTTTGTACTCATCTGATTAATCCAATTCTTCTTAGTTCTTCTTCAACTTCTTGTTTAGACTTCCAGTCTATATTTTGTTTCTATGATAGTTCATCGAGACTACTCTCATCTGAGATATCGAAGCTAATTCCTTCTTGTTGGAGTGTGGATTACCTCTCTTCTTGAAGGTACACTAGTGTTTTAGAGGTTGTGGATTATCCTCCTCTAAATTGATATCTTTTCCATCATAATATTGGAGTCTTATTCTTCTTGGAGAGAATGGATTACCCCTCTTCTTGAAGGTCTTAAGGCATTTTAGAGGTTGCAGAGTACCCTCTTCTAAACCAATATTTCCTCCTTGTAGAAACAATTACTTCCTTTCTCTTAGAATGGTTGGAGGTTAAGACATTAATATGAGTGAAAGTTTGGAGTCCAAGATGGACGCCATTATGAATGCTCTTGCTACGTTATCACAGAGAATTACACTGATGGAAGGAATCTTTGTAAGACTTTATAATGATGGAGCATCCGGAATAGTACAATTTGGGCTTCATTAGCCTCAAGCTTTTGCACCAAAAGAAGCAACTTTACTTGTGGTTCAACAAGAATCATTGCTTTTACAATGAAAAGAGCCTCGAATTAGCCTTTCAGACAAGTTTGATGGCACATGCTCCAAGTCTTGAAATTTTGTCAATCAAATGAAGTTAATAATAGCTCTATAATCCAAACGTTATCCGACGGAGGAATCACGCATTGGATTGGTTGGAACTTTACTTACGGGACAAGCTCTATCGTGGTTTGCTCCTCTATTTGAAAAAGAATCACCGATTTTGAACAACTTTGAGACTTTTTTGGAAGCATTTGCAGAAGCATTTGGCGAGCATGATAAGGCTCAATGGGCTACAACAAAAATTCGATCGCTACGACAAGGGACTCGCTCTGCATCAGTCTATGCATTGGATTTCAGGCAATTAGCATGCGACATCAACAGGGATGAAGAAGCATTGATGAATCAATTCTATTGGGATCTAAGGGACGACGTGAAGGATTTGTTGTTATCTCTTCCTGATCCACGAACGCTCAATGAAGCCATTAGCCAAGCTGTGAAGTGCGATAACCGCCTATTTCAACGTCCCTAAGACCAACGCTTCAAACAATATACAAATCGTCACGGCACAATTATATCAACAAGTAGCCTAAATTCACAATCAAAGATAGAAGACATGCATATTCATGTAGTATGTGTCAAATCTTTTATTTTAGAAGAAAAGAAGTAGCGTATGGAAAAAGGTTTGTGTTTTTATTGTAGTGGAGAAGGCCATAGAGCTCGAAACTGTCCTAAGAAGCAAAATGGATGTAGCATCAAGAATAGAGGTGCATTTGTTTAGGAAAATGAGGATGCCCAGCCACAGTAGGAACCGTGCGGCTGGACAAATCAAAACTAGGTTCTTTTCTTTCCACTTAACCTACCCGTTGTTTTACAATTCTTTTGTCTTTTGGTCCTCAAAAACTAAAAATCTTAGCCTTATTAGATTCAAGAGCATCTACTTGTTTCTTAGACTAAGAATTTGCTAAGCGTCACAAAATTTCCTTAGTATAGAAATTTAAACCTGTTCATGTAGAAGTAATAGATGGATGACTTTTATTATCTAGTAGTGTCATTCATGAATCAGAACCTACAAAGGTGATGTTTAAAGACCATAGTAGTTATATTATTTTCAACATTATTAGCACCCTGTCAAATCCTGTTATTTTTGGTCTTTCTTGGTTGGAAAAATATAATCCATCCATAGATTGGAGGTTGCGGAGGATAACATTTTCCATAGAATAACCTAAGGACAAGCCTGGAAGAAGATTCCAAACCAAAAAATCCTTGTTCATTGGAGCAAGAACGTTTGTAAGATCGTGCAAGGAAGGCACACCATTGGTCATTTATGCGGCTCCAATTAGTGGAGAGCAGATTTCAACAACAGGAATACCGGAACAATACAAGGATTTTCAAGACGTGTTCCAAAAGAAGAATGCTGACATGCTACCAGAACATCGACCATATGATTGTGCCATAGAATTACAAGAAGGAGCACAACGGCCTTTTGGCCCAATCTACAACCTATCGCAGACGGAGTTGGCTGAGTTGCGGAAATACATTGACGAGAACCTAGCCAAGAACTTCATTTGTCATTCAAAGTTGCCAGTTGGGGCACCAATCTTATTTGTGAAGAAGAAGGATGGCTCACTACGGATGTGCGTGGACTATTGAGGTCTCAATAAGGTGACAAAGAAGAATCGCTATCCATTACGTTTGATCTCTAGTCTTCTAGAACAACTTGGACATGCAAAGATCTTTACAAAGATTGATCTAAGGGGAGCTTACAACCTTGTGCAAATCAAAGAAGGACACAAACGAAAGACAGCTTTTTGTACAAGGTATGGTCATTTTGAGTATAATATCATGCCATTTGGTCTTACTAATGCTCCGGCAGTCTTTCAATACATAATGAATAATATTTTTTGAGAATATCTAGACAATTTTGTTGTCATCTATCTAGATGATATCTTCATGTTTTTTGAGAATGAAGAAGAGCATAAGAAGCACATTCATTTGGTATTCAAAAATATACGCAAGCGAGGACTCTACGCTAAGTTAAAGAAGTGCTTATTTCACCAAACTGAGATGGAGTTTTTAGGGTTTGTTGCGACTACAAAAGGCTTGAAGATGGATCCCAAGAAGGTGGAAGCAATTGTGTCTTGAGAAGTTCCAAAGATGGTTAGAGACATACAATGTTTTCTCGGCTTTGCTAACTTCTATCGGATCTTCATCAAGAATTATTCTCAAGTTGCTACTTCACTCACTCGATTAAAATATAAGGATAAGCTTGAATGGGGACTTCTAGTGGAAAAAGCATTTCAAAATCTTAAAACGGCATTTACTACGGCTATAATCTTGGTACATCCAAATTTTGCAAAGGCTTTTTATTTGGAAACCAATGCTTTGGATTTTGCTTTAGCAACCGTACTTTTGTAGATGGGCATCGATAATAACCTTTATCTGATTACATTCTATTCACAGAAGTTTTCTGTGGCTGAAATCAACTATAAGATTCATGATAAAAAACTCCTTGCTATAGTGGATTCTTTCCAAGAATGGCATCACTTCCTCAAAGGAGTTGCGCATTCGGTGACCGTATATACGGATCACAAGAATCTGCAGTACTTCATGTCGGCTTGGATTCTAAACCATCGTCAAGCTCAATGGAATATGTTGCTATCTAGGTTTGAATTTTTTATTACTTATTGGCCTGCAAAGCAATAAGGATTATCCGATGCCTTATCAAGAAGATCATATCTTGCGCTGTCTTGTTGCAGCACGTTTATACAGTGAAAGGTATAGATAAGAGTAATTTATATTTAATACTTAATTATCTTAATTCAATAGGAACTTAAGATACTTAAGAAAAGGATTATGGAAGCCTCTTAGATTATTTTCTTGTTTTAATAGCTAACAGATAAAAGTTAGTTGTTAAAGTTTTCTTCTAGGCTATACAAACTCTATTATTGATTTTGAAAAGTCATAAGTTAATTAGAATAGAATAGAAAAGGAAAATAGTTATTATGGTTGATACTAGGAGTAAGTTGAGGATAGGATTTAACTTAAAAATCCTTAAAATTAGTTGAATTGATACCCAAAGAAAGACCAGATATGAGACAGGGTCGAAATCAGACCTCTAGGGACAAAAACGACAGCTGAAGGCAAGGGACGGGGACATTTGAAGATTGGTGATTAGAATTAGATAGCTAGCTTGAAAGAGGTTCTAAGGGCATTTAGCTTGTGACCATAGGATTTTGGAAGACTTAGCAATCGCTATTCAAAGTCAGGGTTTGTAATGGTGATTTGGGTTTTTATATAAGACAATGATGGCTTGTATTGTTGAGTGATTTGTAAAATCTGTGAAGCATCTACAATTCAAAATTTGATATTGTCTGGATTGTTGGATGTGCTAAGTGTATACAAAAATTTGTATTAATCTAATAATACAATTAGGAGATATTTGAGTTTTGATACAAAGAGTTGTCGGAAGTTGGCAGTTTAGGGTTGGATAGGATTTCTGTGATAACTAAAGATCCACTAATTGGATCAATGTAATTTTTGGTCTGTTGATAGAAGACTTTTAGGTTGAGCTACACACCAAGTTTGAGCTGAAGTTAATGGTGAAAGAAGGAGAAATCACCACTAGAGTTTCTGCATCAATCTTCAAGTTGGCGGCTAAGTGTTATCAGTGCACTTTTTGGGCATTTTCTTGCAATCTGTAAGTTGAGTTGGGCTAAATTGTTTTAAGCATATAAAAGGCTTATACCAGCATGAATGTGCAATATTTCACACTAAGTGGACGGTTTGATTAAAAATTATAGCTTGTCAAAACTCACTAATTAGAGTTAGGGCTTATAAACAAAAATAAAAATTGCTTAATTATAAAAGAAACAAGATAATTGGGGTATATGTAAGGTTGATTTTACTAAGAGGAGTGTTTTTAAATACTTTTGAATTGAACCTCGAATTATATTCCTTATACATGGATGAAACCTATTAGGATTTCTTGAGTATTTGCAAATAGTATTTTACCTTCTACAGCCAAGTGTCCGGTGCATTTCCAAACAAGACAACAGGTAATACGACAGCGCCAAAGGTTGGAGAAGCAGCACTTGATCAACAGGGTACGACATTGTTAAAGCTAGAGCAATTCAGGATTTGTACTACTGTTGTGCCAATTGATGCCGACTTCCTCAACCAAATACGTGCTACGACCATTGAAGATTCAATAGCCCTTGATATCAAGCAGTGTATCAATGATGACAAGTTCAAGGTTGAAGGAGATCTCTTATATTTTGAGGAGCGGCTGTATATCTCAAAAGGGCTAGCACGACTTCGAGTCCTTCAATCTTGTCATGACTTTCCAACTGCGGGACATTTCAGATTCAACAAGACCTTGGAACTCATTTCCCGAGATTTTTGGTGGCCCCAAATGTGGAATGATGTGAAAGATTTTGTCCTCTCTTGTGACATTTGTTCAAGATCCAAGAACCCTCTGCATCGCCCTTATAGACTTCTACAGCCATTGCCTATTCCGTTGTCGTGGCGAAAGTCCGCTTTAGGTAGACGCAAGGTCCTTCTTTACAATCAAGTTGGATCCAATATGCACAAATTTTTTTAAACTTTTCTTTTATAGTCACAAAACCATGCGTATAATAAATCAACAAACTAGAAGCTTGGAAATTTATAAATCAAAATCCAGCTATTTATATAAGTTCAAATTTTGGAAGCATAAAGTTCACTTCTTTAGTCATCTTCATAAAAATTCTCAACCGTGAATTCATTACCGATCACCAGATATCATCAAAATATTAGCAAATAATTATATAAATAAAAACCAAACCAGAAACTTGAAAATTTATAATTTAAGATCCAACTGTTCAAAAAAGCTCAAAATTTAAGAAAACATAATTCATACCTTTGATCTTTGTCACATAAATTTTGAGCCATGAATTCATTGCTGATCATTAGATATCAGCAAATCCTTGGCAAATACTTTTAGAAGTCAAATCTCAATCAGAAACTTGAAAATTTGTAATTTAAGATTCAGCTATTCAAATAAGCTCAAAATTTAGGAAAAAAAATCTCATACCTTTGACCATTGTCACATGATTTTTGAGCTATGAATTCATTGCCGATCATTAGATAACACCAAATCCTTGGCAGACACTTTTAGAAGTCAAATCTCAATCTGAAACTTGAAAATTCATAATTTAAGATCCAGCTGTTCAAATAAGCTCAAAATTTGGAAAAACATAACTCATACTTTTGATCCTCATCACATAAATTTTGAGCCATGAAATCATTGCTGATCGTTAGATATCACTAAATCCTTGGCAGATACTTTTAAAAGTCAAAATCCTAGACACCTGAGAACAAATTTGCCATTACTCCTTAATAAAAGTCTCAATTGATATGAGATTTTAAACATAGACTCTTTATAATATAAGTAATATGTACACAAAAAATAAGCTTCAAATTCTTCTTGAAACTCAAGTTCTAGCTTAAAGCAAATCCTTCTATTTATCTAATTTCTTCAAAATCCTAGTTTAGTTTGCTAGAATTAACTAGCCATATCTCACTCATTCTGAATTCACTTCTATCAATTCATGGACATAAAATGTGTAACTTGAAGTCTAGTTTCTAACCCAACTTTTTGATTTCTTATTAATACCTTAAAACATCTAATATACCCTAAAAAGTGACAGTAGGTGTCATATTAGTAGTCTAAGTTCAAACAAGCATATCTCTCTCATCTAAGCTTTGATTCCTGCGTTTCTACCACCTAAACTCATGCCAAGAAGAAGCTCTCTCTGAATACCTCTTTGTATTTGTCAAAAAACCCCGTCTTCTTCTCCTCCAAGCTCGTCAAAAAAGTCACAGCCAAGGTCTTCAAAGTCCAAGTCAACAATTAATAGTTTAAAGTTATAAAAACCCCAAATCTAATCCTCCAAGTCAGCACTATTAATGGTAGCCGACTATTGACATCCAAATCTACTATTTATCCTTCTTAAAATCCTAAATTCAACCTCAAAGTCAAAACTCCTTATATCTACAAATATAATCCTGAATCTACTAAAATCTAAGATTGGAAAAAGATAAAAGAAATAAAAGAAAGTTTCAAGGCTAAATCAAAGTTAAAGTCAAGATTAAAGATAAGGTAAAATTTTAACCAAAGAAAAAGAAAGAAAGTGAGAAATTTTTCTCAAACTATATAAAAACTTAGATTGGTAAGAAAAAAGAAAGAACTTAATAAAATTTTGAAGAAAAGATAGTTAAGTTAGGTTTCTATATATGGATGTATTTACTTCACGATGTCATACTGTAATTATTTACAGTATGTAAAAATTAGTTAAAATATATTATATGTTTATGAATCTAGATGTGTGTTAGAATGGTTAGTAAGTTAAATTAAAAATGGTTGATAGAAGAAACTTTATTTTATTTTATTTTACTTATTTTAGTTATGGTATTTAAAAATTATAAGATCTAAATGTTTAGTATGAAGCCTTGAGAGAAGGTGGGGATCTAAAGATGAAAATTTAAGCTAGTAAGAGGCTAATTGGGAGGGATGAAATCAAGCCGTGGTCGGATGAAGGCAAGGAATAGGGAACTTCATCCCTATTGGTCGAATACCATGCCCAATGGGCTTTGAGGAGGCTACCCGCGACCTTAACAAGGGTTTTTGGCGACTTCAAAAAGGGGATTTGCAATTTCAGTGGTAGGGTTGTAAAGTTTAGGGTTTTGGGTATAGTTTGAGAGGAAATTTTAGGCGATTTGGAATTAGGGTGAAGAAGTTATATTTGTTCAAAGTTAAAGAGTGGATTTCATACATACTGTCACTCTTTTGGGATTTCGCGGAGTTGTACGGAGGCTTTTGGAGATCGGACGGTGCGGTTGGAAAGGTGATTTCAAGATCTACGTCTATTACGAAGGAATTTTTAAGTTTTGAGTTTAGACGAAGGAGATATGAAGAGTTGAAGACAGCACATCCAATTCCAAGGCAATAAGCACACCGTGTTGTTAATAGTTATACTTTGAGCCATAACTTGAGTTTTCAGACGAAATTTTGACTCAAATTTCTTGGAGAATGTGACATTTTGTGTTAAAAAGCTATACATACAAATTTCATGGAATTTGAGCTTATAGTTTGTGAGATATGAAGAAATTTGTATGCGGGTGTATAAAGACAAGGGTTTGAAGCGACTGTTAGGGTTTTCAAGATATCTCAAGATCCGCAATGAATTTGCAATTGAAAATTGTTGTAGAGGTTGATAAGAATACATCAGTACTTCATGTAAAATTTTACCATGTTTGGACGGTCGGATCAGGAGATATGAGATGTTGAAGTTTGAAAAAATTTCCACATAAAGATATATAAGGTTTTAGAGGATTTTATCATACTTTGGATGTTGTTAGTTACTTGAGGCTTATGTATTTGATGTAATTTCTCAAAAAAGAAAAATATATATATACAAACTTTGAGTTTTCCTCATTTTTGAAGCTTGATTGAGAAATTAGTGATAGCTAGAAGCCCAGCGCTTTCTTAAGGCAAATTCTCTACCTCGGCTAATGACATCAAGGTTTACATCAAAAGATTATCAAGTAAGTAAAATAGAGGTATTATTAAAAATCTTGTATCTATTGTTAATATATGTGTGAGTGCTAGAAATTATTTTAGAAGATATTATAAGGAGAGGATTTATTATAGCCACTTAGTTAGTGAATTAAGATGGCTATTTGTTTTGTTCCTACCTTATTTATATCCTAGAATAGACTCTTTTGTAATTAGAAGAAAAGTGAAGGTTGTTTTACCTTTCTTGTTGACTTTTGAGGTAGAATGGACCTTGTGAGGGATAAGAAAGAAGAGCATGGGGTGAATAAGGCCCATCTAATAGGATTTGGCTGCCCATGTGGACATCTCATAGTCTAATATGGAAAGAAAGGGAGATATACTCCTCTTGCTAGACCGAGAGGGGAGGCAGTTTTTGAGTGGTGAACTTTGGAGAGAGATAGCTCCAAGGAGATAGAAGTGTTTGTAGTGAAAATTGGTGGATGTGTTCTTTGAGTTGTGAGGATTCTAGAACCTACTCACTTGCTTGTATTGGAGTTGTGAACAAAAAGTTATGCTTGTTTTAGTAGAGTGAGGTTTGCTGCCACCCGACGAAGAGGGGCAGAAACTTCGAGCTGCCACTGCAAGTTTGATTTCGACTCTTTCTTAGTGAATTTTATAGAGAGTGTGGAAAATTGTGCTAGCTTTCTATCAAGACATGTCTTGTAGCATTTGGAATTGGAGAGCAAAAGTTGTGAGCTTGAGAGTGGGAAAGGGTTTGCTGCCACCTGACGAAGAGGGGCAGAGACTTTGTTCAACCACCCAAGTCGGACAATCTCTTCAATCTTTTTGATATTTTAAGTGCTTGTAGTAGCTTGTGTAAGCTTTCCAAAAAAACAAAAATCAATACATTTGGAGCTTTGATGAAAGTTTTATGAGCCGTGAAGTGTCAAAGAGGAAAAATTGTTGCTAGGGTTTGAAGAGTAGAATCGACTAGCTACAAAAACTGGAGTTTGAGAGGCATGCATGCAAAATTTTAGGACAAGCTAGATGATGGAGTGAGCTTTCTAAAAAGCTATTGCATGTCCAATTTGGAGAAGGGAAGTGATCACAACAAAGGCTGAAGTGAAGAGGAGCTTTGCTGCCTTTGCATTTGCTTGGAAATTTTAGCGCCTACTTCTTTTAGCCATAACTTTTAAACGGTAAGTCATCTATTTGCGAAATTTTGATATGTTTTACAATGGATTATTGGCTTTCCATAGGCTATAAGCATGCTTGATTCGACCTTTGGATGAATTTTTAGTGATTTATTTAGTTTCAGCTTGTTGTATAACTTGTATTCCTCATATGCGATTGTATTTTGAGGTATACTTGAATACATACATACTTTGTTTATACTTTTTATACAAGTATATATACTTGTATTTATAAAAGTATTCTATAAGTATTCTACAAGTATTCTATAAGTATTATACATAATATTTGTACAAGTATTTGTACAAGTATTATACCAAGGATTTATACAAGTGTTTATATAAGTATTTGTATAAGTATTATTCAAGTATTTATACTTTATATTTGTACAAGACTTGTACAAGTATAATACAAGTATAACTTGAAAGCTTGAAGAAATATTGTGCAAGTATAGAACATACTTGCACGGCTTCCTCTCATGTTCCCTACTAGTTCTAGTAGCAGCTAGGAACCCGGCGTTTTTCCAAGGCGAATTCTCTCTGCTCGACACCGTGTCATCCATGGTCTTCAGTTTCCATAGACTTTATTACAAATCTGCCGCCATCAAATTCATTTGATAGTATCTTTGTTGTGGTGGATCAACTTACAAAGATGGCACAATTTATCCCTTGCAAGATGACATTATCAAGCGAAGACACAGCACGGCTCTTCCTTGATAATGAGTATCGATATCATGGTCTACCAGATGATATCGTGTCGGATCGAAGAACCCAATTTGTATCAAAGTTTTGGAGATCTTTTTTTAAGATATTGAAGGTGGACATCAAGCTTTCTTCAGCATTCTATCTTCAAACTGACAGCCAAACGGAACGGGTGAATAAAGTATTGGAACAGTATTTATGATGCAGCATCAACTATCAGCAAGATGATTGGATTGCATATCTACCACTAGCCGAGTTTACATATAACAACACCCTTCATAGGTCGACTCAAAAAACACCATTCTTTTCCAACTATGGATACCATCGGAAGCTTGATCTATTGAGTCCGTCAGTGAATAACAACCCAGCAGTTGAAGGATTGGTGCAGCAGCTATCGTAGCTTCAAACCACATTGAAGCTTCAATTGCAAATTGTCCAAGAGTCTTACAAAGCATCCGCGGATAAATTTCGGAATCAGGCACCTAATTTCAAGATTGGAGATAAAATATGGCTGCTTTGATGGAATATCAAGACCAAGCGACCATGTGATAAGTTGGACTACCGGAGATTGGGACCATTTGTTATCCAAAAGCAAATCAATCCTGTGGCGTACCGCTTAGAGTTACCAGCTGCTATGAAGGTACACCCTGTCTTTCATGTTTCTCTGTTAGAGCCTTATCAAGAATCGTATTTTCTTGGAAGAGTGCAATGTCTGCCACCTAGTATAGAAATTGAAAACAACAAAGAATATGAGGTGGAAAAGATACTAGATTCACGGCAAAGATGGAATAAATTAGAGTACTTTGTGCATTGGAGCGGCTACGATATTAATGAAAGAACATGGGAACTGGCCGAAAATCTTGCCAATGCATCTCAAAAGGTACGAGAATTCCATCGACAATATCCTAATAAACCAAAAGCTGGTCATTAACAAAGCGTGAAGATGAAGCCTTCTCTGGAGAAATGAATAGAAAAGGGATCCAGGTCTCATCAAAACATAACTCGTTGTATTTCATAGTATCAAGATATCTAATATCAAGATGTATTTAGATATGGCTAGTGAGAATGTAGATACTGTACTAGTGGTACCATCTCAACCGAGTAGCTCACGACGTCGACCTCGAGACAAAGAATTAGAAGAGCTAAGAAGACGTCAAAGAATACCAAGCAGCAAGTCACTTGTAATTGTCTTTGAAGTTGAACCAGCTCATGCAAGTAGTGGCGAAGCGATATTTTCAAGTCGTTTCTACAATGAAGATACAGAAGTTCAAGCATGGTCTCAAGTGGAAGGTATTGGTCATTATCGATGGCTACAAGGATCCATGAATCATCTGCCTTGTGAACGACAGTTGGAGTATATTGCAGAGACTATGCGACAAATTTTTGATTTCTTACGTTTGTGAGTATACATCTCAAATGGCTTCTCGGAGACCTCGAAGCTAGAGGAGGAGGTGATGTCAAGGACATACTTATTAGAACCTTCTAAAATATTCTAGAAGTTTCCTAGAACTCTCTAGAACCTTCCAGAGCCTTCTAATATCTTCCTAGTTAGTAGAAGTTGCTTGAGAAGCTCCCTAGTTGGAGGAAGCTGCTTGAGAAGCTTCCTAGGTAGGAGAATATATTGGAGTCGAGGCTGAAGAGTTCTTCAATCTCGACAATACATCTCTTGGAGCTCTAACTCACCTCTCTGGTGTTGTTTTTGTACTCATCTGATTAATCCAGTTCCTGCCAGTTCTTCTTGAACTTCTTGTTTAGACTTCAAGTCTATAATTTGAGTCCGTGACAAAGTAAGCCGTTTTGTTGATAGTGATGGAATTTGCCATATCTTGAGCTTTGAGATGAATTTTTATTTAAGAATTTCTAAAAAGGTGAATCTTTGTGCTAAAAAGCTACACATAAAAGTTTCATAGCATTTGGACTTTTGGTTTGTGAAATATGAAGAATTTAATATATGGGTATTTGTAAACAAGGATTTGAAGCTACTGCTAGGATTTTGGCGATATCTAAAGATTGGTAATGAATAAATGGTTGAAATTTGTAATATTAGTTGTTACAAATAAATCAGTACTTCAAATAAATTTTGAGTGGATTTGGACGATTGGATTAAAAGTTAAGGATTGTTGAAATTTGGAAAATATTCTCTTCTTACGGGGGAATGAGGGTTTTAGAGTATTTATTATATTTTGAATGTTTTGAGAAAATAAGACTTATATATTGGATATAATAATCCTATGAAAGAGATTTTTATATATATTTGGAGGTTTTTATTATACTTGGATCTTAATTTAGTAATTAGTGGCAACCAAAAGTCAGCACTTTCTTGAGGCAAATTCTCGCTACCACGACAACAATGACTAGGTTAAAAGCGCCTTCCAGATAGTGACACCATTCTTGAAAAGAATCCACAATTATAAGAAATTTTTTATCATGGATTTTATAGTTAATCTTTGTTGTTGAAAATTTTTTGGAATAAAAACTATTGGATGGAATTTGTCATTTACTCCCATTTGTGATAATAGCACGTCCAAAGTAAAGTCTGATACATCTGTTTCCATAAAAAATGCCTTGAAAAAATTGATGCAATATATGATTGATGCAAAAGTAAAAATTATCTTCAAAGCTTCAAACAATACTTCTAATTCTTTGTTCTAGTCGAGTTTGTCCTTACAAGTTAAGCGTGTAAGTAGAGTTGTAATTTGTGAAAAGTTCTTGATGAAGATTCGATAGTAATTGGCAAATTCTAAAAAGCATTACTTATCTTTTATTATTTTTGAAATCTTCCAATCTATGATTGTTTGGACTTTCTTAGGATCCATTTTGAGACAATCATTTAAAATGATGTATCTTAAGAAGTCAACTTAAGTAGTGTGAAATTCATACATTTTTATCTTGATATATAATTATATATCTCTAATTTTTTATAATACAAGACAAATATAAAATTCATATTCTTTTGTATTCTTAGAATAAATCAAAATATTATCTTAATAACAAATAATAAAATTATTAAAAAACTCACAAAAAACGTCATTTATAAGATATTGAAAAGCAATTGGTATATTTGTAAGTCTAAAAAGTATGATATTATATTCAAAATATCCATACCTTGTTTGAAATGCGGTCTTCTATTCATCACCTTCTTTAATGCATACTAGATTGTATGCTCTTCTTAGATCTATTTTTGTATAGATTTTAAATTGATTCAATTGATCAAGAAGTCTAGATATCAGTGGGAGAGGATATCTATTCTTAATAGTAATCTTGTTGAGTCCTCAATAATCTATACACATCTATAATGACCCATCTTTCTTCTTTACAAATAATATAAGAGCTCTTATTGGAGATTTTGAATGGTGTATGAAATTCTTAGCTAAGTTCTCATCAATGTATTTTTTGAATTCAGCCAATTTATTTTGTGATAAATTATAGTTTGGTCCAAATGGATGCTGAGTTTTTTCTTTGACATCAATTGAACAATCATATGGTCGATGCTTCAAAAGAATATCTGCATTCTTCTTCTCAAAAATGTCTTGATAATCTTGATATTGGCTTGGAATATCACTTGAAGTCTTTCTACGATCAAAAATGGATTTAGCATAAATAGCAAAAGATGATCTTTCTTTTACTATATTTATAAAAACTTGTGCGTCTACAAGTACAGATTTTATTATATATGACTTATGGCTTGTCACTTGATTAACAAAATTCATATTAATGCTTTGAAAAAAGTCAAGTCTATGAGAAATCCAATCTATTCAAGGATTATATTTTTTTAGCCATGATAAATCTAAATGACTAGATTAGAGGAAGATTTAATTATATTAAAGATTACACAATTATTATAACCATCTATTGTTATATTAATAGGAAGGATTTCATAAGTAATATTTTCAGAAGATAATGGGTGATCATCTATTATTATATTAATAGGAAAGATTTCATAAGTAATATTTCCAGAAGATAATGGGTGACCATCTATGACTTCTACATGTACAAGTTCAGCTACCGTGTGAAAAAAATTATACATATATATTTAATATATAATTTATTATAGGATTAAGTGAAAGCCATATTAATAAATTTTATTAGTTATAAGATGTGATTAGATTATTAGTTTAGAAGAAATCTATTTAATAAGGCTATTAATGAGGTTTATACAACCTTATTTTCTTTTTGATAGTAATTTTAAGATTGATTTATATTTATAATAACTTTTATATATCTTAAGTCACCTTTGTTAGATATTGGTGATTCTTAAGATCTTATTTACTTCTTTTATTTGATATTTAAAACACATATTATATAAATCATATAAGAAAAAAGATTAGAAAGGAATTTTTAATATGAAAGGGGCTAGTTAGGCCATCCATGTGAATGAATGGAGATGGATGATAGAAGTTTTTATTTCTATTGGCCAAAAATCATATCCAATGGATTTCAAGGAGGCGATCCAAGGGTTTATTAGGAATTAGAGTTTTTTTTGAAGGAAGTCAAATATCAAAGACTAGGATCAGCAAGATTGATTTTTTAGATATGGTTTTGGTGAAAATTTTGGGTGATTTGGACTTTTTACAAAGAAGATATAGGCACTCAAAGTTAAAGTGTTAAAATTGTACCTACTGTCACCCTTTTAGACATAACTTATACGTACAGAGAGTAATAGAAGATCAACGGCTGGTATTAAAAAGAACATTTTTTTAATTATACTTTTCAAGTGTGGTCCAATGAAATCCAAATTGGAATGAAGAAGTATTGGGAGTTTAAATTAGTACTTGTAAGCTAAGGGTAGTAAGTCACCGTACTTGACTAGTATTTATGTTTTGAGCTATATCTTAAGCAATTTAATAAATTTTTGGCTAAAATTTTTTAAAAGTATATATATTTATGTTACAAGACTATGTGCAAAAATTTTGTGGCTTTAAGATTTTGGATTTGTGGTATATAAAAGAAATAGTACTCGAGTGTCTATGAGCTAGGATTTTAAGCACCTGCTAGGATTTTTTAGATATTAGACGATCGGCAATGAATTTGTAATTGAATTTTTTTATAGTGAAATTTAAAAAAATTATCTAAACTTTGAAGAAAAGTTTATAGAAACTAAATAGTTGGATCAAGAGATATTGAATTCTAAAGTTTAAGAAGAAATAAGTCTGCGTCGTGTAGTAATACGACTACTAGGTGAAAGAGGGGAGGAATGATTATATTATAGAAGAGCTCAAATGAAAATATTTGAGAAAATTATCTTAGTAAAATAGATAATAGACAAGGAGGTAGTAAAAATTAAAAAGTGCTAATGCTGCCTTTTATAAAAGAAATTTCTACTTACTTTGTAAAGCCATAAAAATGGTAAAACAAAGTAGATTAGAAAAATAATTGGTATAGGTATGTTTAATAAGAAGTTAAGAGTAGGTTTTAGAGAAATTTACCTCAAAACTACAAGAGTTGATATCCGGAGAGGGCCGGTTAAGAACCTGGGTCGAAACCAGACCCCAGGGCACAAAACCGCGTGCCGACGGCGAATGGAGGGTCTTTTTGCAGATCGGAGATTGGGGTTAGGGAGTGAACTTGAAGGGTTTTATATAGGAGTTGATTTTGAGTGATTTGGAGAGAAAACGACTTTGTAATAGCTTTGCAAAGTCAGGGTTTATTTTGGCTACTTGAGATTTTATGAAATAAATTAGGGTTGATGGTTTAGGCAATTCCAGAAGCTTTGCAGCAGATCTACGGCTGGAAATTTGTGGGTTTTTGGGTATTGTTGTTGTCAATGTGTGTTGTGAATTTGAGATTGATCTAACGGTTCGATCAAAGGTTATTGAAATTTATGTGAGTTGGGGTCTCTGGAATTGGGTTTTAAAGGTCAGTTAGGGTTTCGCAGATTTTGATCAATCTATCAGTTGGATTGGGGTGAAATTTATGTGTGTGTGTAGAAGACTTAATTTCCTACATGCTTGTGAAATTTGGAAGCAGTTGAACGGTGCAAATAGGAGGTTTAGGCACTGGAATATTGGCGTGAAGATTGGAGAAGGAGGCCGGTTGATACCCGAGCAAATTTGTAAGTTTTTCTTCTTTTTGGTAAGTTGGATCTTCTTCAAACTTGGTGTGTGTGTTTTTAACTTAATTGTTAAGGTGTATGAAATATTTCAATCAAGATCAACGGTTTTTTTGGTAGTTATTGTGGTTCTAAAACTGCCTTAGAAATTGCTTAGGGTTTGACTTAGGGTTTGATTAGGGTTTGACTAGGGATTGACTTAGGATTTCATTAGGGTTAGGATTTCATTAGGGTTTGACTTAGGGTTTGATTAGGGTTTGACTAGGGTTTGATTAGGGTTTGACTAGGGTTTGATTAGGGTTTGACTAGGATTTGACTTAGGGTTTGATTAGGGTTTGATTAAGATTTGACCAAGATTTGACTTAGGATTTGATTAGGATTAGGGTTTGATTAGGGTTTGACTAAGATTTGACCAAGATTTGAGTTAGGGTTTCATTAGGGTTAGGGTTTGATTAGGGTTTGATTAGGGTTTGACTAGGATTTGACTTAGGGTTGGATCAGGGTTTGACTTAGGGTTTGACTAGGGTTTGACTTAGGGTTTGACTAAGGTTTGACCAAGGTTTGACTAAGGGTATGACTAAGGTTTGATCAAGGTTTGACTTAGGGATTGACTAGGGTTTGAATAAGATATGATTTAGGGTTTTAAGATTCTATTTTTAGTATTTTCTAAATTTAGTATTTTATATATTATTTTCTATTATGATTATTGAATGACCCATTTATTCTTCTTTTATAATTTCTTTAAGATTGAATCAAGCTGAAAAATATTGTTAAGGTTTAATAGAAGTTAATTAAGATTCTATTAGAATTGTTAGGATTTTGTTGTA